>CM022706.1:39736056-39783556 GCA_012295165.1 Asparagus setaceus | reverse complement strand
TTTTAAGTTTGATTTTCAATCGCGAATTTGATTTTCAATTATAATAGATTATTTGCATATGATGGATTGTTGATTTTCAGTTTCGATGGCGAACTCTATCCCAATGATTTGCTTCTTCAATGGAATCCTCGGCGTTGGAGTGAATAGTATGCCTATGTATGAGGGAGGTTCAAGGAAATTGTTTATGTTGTCTATGTCATGCAATTTTGATGAAATGATGAAGGAAATACATAGAGTTACTAAAATTAATAAAGAAGAGTATGCAACTAAGGTGTTCTTCAACTGTCCGATAAATAAGAATAGAACAATTGCCGTAGAGATCACCAACGATGAGGAGTTGAATGACATGAAACAATTAGTCCAGAAGCAAGTGTCAATCGAGTTGTTCATTGAGAAGTATCCGATTCTCGAATTTGCCCAAGTTTCGAGACGTCAAGGAGAGTTCTCCCACATGCTTGACTTAGACAATGAATCGAGTGGTTTTATGACATCTCCAAGTCAAGAGCCGTGGTCTCAACTACAACATTTAAGTGGCCATTCTCTTGGTGGGACGTCAAGTACTATATTTAACGACGCTTCGGGCCACGTTACGGGTAACTTACAGTCCGAATCAATTGTAGAAGAAGAAGCAAATGATGACTCAGAAAATATTGAAGAAGATGGCGTGCAAATTGATAGCATGCATGTTGCTACCGGAATCGATGATGACTCCCGTTAGATGGATCAATTTTATTTTAACAATGATTATGTGGAAGCTGAAGATCCGCTGCCTGACGAGTTTCATAATGAGGATTGGATAAATACCTCTCAAGCTGAATTTGTTGATGTTGGTCCAAATTTTCAATGGCATGAGGACTTCACTTTTAAAAAAGGGGATCTATTCGAGAACAAGGAGGCATTGATCTATGCAATCCGAGAATGGTCCATCAAGAATCGGGTCAAATTCAAGCCGGTAAAAATAAATGCAACAAACTACCACGTAAAATGTTACTTTAATGAGAAAATTGAAGTAGAGCATGCAAGTGAGCAGGATGAGAGAAACGCGAAATGTCCTTGGTTGCTAAATGCAGCTGTGAGAAAATCATCAAATGGGCAATTTGTAATCTCTAGATATTGCGGACTTCATACATGTTGCAATCCGTTCGTGGATGTTGATGATTACTCTGCATCTTCCTCTTATATATGTAAGCTAATTATGCCTGAAGTGACGGCTGAACTTGATCTAAATCTAGGTCAGATATTTCAAAGGGTATATGACATGCGGGGCATTAAGATATCTAAATATAAGGCATATGATGCAAGGAGGAAAGCGTTGTCTAAAATATTTAGAGATTGGGAGAAATCTTATGAATTACTTCCATAATATCTTGAAGCTATCAAGCGAAAAAATCCAGGTACTGAATATGAAATAATGTCCGAAGAGATCGCACCGGGGATGGAGAGGTTCACTCGAGTATTTTGGGCGTTTGGTCCTGCTATCAAGGGTTTCATTTTTTGTCGTCCGTTATTGAGCATCGATGGCACACATTTATATGGCGAGTACAAAGGCATGCTTCTTGTGCCGACCGGTGAAGATGCAAATGGCGGTTTATTTCCTTTAGCATTTGCAGTCGTGGAGGTAGAGGATACTTCTAGTTGTAAGCGGTTCTTTGAACTTATATACAAGTTTATTCCAAGTGTCTGATAGGGTAAAAACGGGATTACCTTTAAGTTGTAAGTATACAACCTTGATCAAGTTATAGTATATAAAGTTATCGATCCCACGAGGAACGTGAAGTAGGAGTTATCAAGTTTGGTTCTTTTAGATTATGTGCACGACAATTAGGAGTTATTCAAAATAAAAGTAAAACATGGTGAAAGTGGTGGTGAAGAGGTTAGAGAGTGGTTGTGGATTATGCAATAAAGCGAGGAAGAAAATGAGAGTGGAGAGATTAGAAAATGTGTGTGATAAAGCGAGGAAGAAAGTGAGTGTGGAGGATTTAAAGATGGAAGTGGTAAAGTAAAAATAAAAGAAAATGAGTTTGAGAGATGGAGAGTGATTGTGATTTGTGTAAATAAAAAGAAAAAGAAATCAAGAGAGGAGAAAGAAATTGAAGGAAAATAAACAAATGAAAAGCAAGGATAAGAGGAAAATAAAGAAGGTAAAGTATGGAAGATTAATTAAAGATATGAGGAATCTAGAGTAGATCCACTTAGCTTATCTCAATCTTATAGGAATAAGTTGGATTTGTTAGCTAGTTTCAAACAATCTCTAGGGATCCCACAAATATTAGCTCCACACTTAGAAAAGGTAATTCCCTAGAGGGTTCTAGCCTCAATGTGAATTGAAAAAAATCTATACTAGAAAGTAAATACAAGAATTAAAATATTGCATGAAAGTAAATTTCATGAAAGTAAATCTAAGCTACAAAGCATATAAATGAACAAGAAATGAAAAAAAAAAAAAAAAAAATCAACAACTCCTGATCTTCATCTCATCCTCCTTTTGATCCTTGGACAAGAAAAAAGAAAGGAAATTGAAGGGGTGAAAAGTTTTATTTATTGTGTAACAAAGTTATAATTTTTGGAAGGTCTTCTCAATTAAGAGTAACCCTCCTCTCCAAATAGAGTTTTTATAAAATATTTTACACTCAAACCTCTCCCCCTCTATCCCTATTTATAGCCCAACGGAATGAACATGAACCATTGGATCAAACTTGGCCACCAAGGAGTTGAAATTAGCCATTAATTCGAAATCAGTTGAAAACCAATCGGTTGGCCAATCGGTCGGCCAACCGATTGGCCAATCCGTCGGCCGATCGATTGGTTTCCAACTAATTTTGTCTTTTTCTTGATATTTTTACATAAATTCTTCTTAGATTCCTTGGGTGTCTTGGGCCTTCGTTTGTCTTCAGATTTGGGCTTCAAAAATTGGTAGAAATTCAGAGAATTTGAGTCATATGGGCTCTTATTCATTAATACTCCATTAGCCTACAAATTAAGATAAAAATAGTTATTAGCAGGATATTTATTCTAATAAAATAGGTAATAAGGGTATAAAATTATAATTAAATTGTGATTATCAGTGTCCATATGCCAAGAACAATTACTTTTATCTCAGACAAGATGAAAGGAATTATAAGGGCGTTGTATGAGGGTTTTGGTGCACCACATCACCAACGCTATTGCTTAAGGCATATAAGAGATAATTTCAAGGAAAAACACGGTGAGGTTGATTTGCAAAATCTTTTGTGGCAAGCTGGGTGTGCAACCGACACATTAGTGTATGAATATTATAGGGAGAAAAATCAAGTCTTTGTCAGTAGATGCACATAACTGGATTGAAAATAACTTGAAGCCTCAATTCGAGCATCGATGGGCATTATGTAAGGATGGCGGGGTGCGGTTTTGCATGATGACAACTAATTGCTTCGAGAGCTTTAACTGCGTACTAAAGGGAGCACGAGCTATGCCAATACAATCCTTGGTTGCGAGAACATTCTATAGGCTAAACGCATATTCAACAAAAGGCGTGGTGATGGCGTAGACTGGACAACACATTACACACTGAAAAATGAGTCCATTTTGCATAAAAGAATTGTGGCAGCTCGATTATGTGAAATTACTGTATTCAATGATAACAAATGGCGTGACAGATTGTGACGGTATCTACACCGTTAAACTATTTAATATTGATTGCACTTGCACTTGTAACATACCACAACTCCAAAAATGCCTTGTGCACATGTTCTAGCGGCTTCCTCCAATCGGCAAGGAGGTGCTAGAATTCCCTATAATCGGTATTGTTCACCGTGGTATTCAACAAAATCTATACTAGAAAGTAAATACAAGAATTAAAAATATTGCATGAAAGTAAATTTCATGAAAGTAAATCTAAGCTACAAAGCATATAAATGAACAAGAAATGAAAAAAAAAAAAAAAAAAATCAACAACTCTGATCTTCATCTCATCCTCCTTTTGATCCTTGGACAAGAAAAAGAAAGGAAATTGAAGGGGTGAAAAGTTTTATTTATTGTGTAACAAAGTTATAATTTTTGGAAGGTCTTCTCAATTAAGAGTAACCCTCCTCTCCAAATAGAGTTTTTATAAAATATTTTACACTCAAACCTCTCCCCTCTATCCCTATTTATAGCCCAACGGAATGAACATGAACCATTGGATCAAACTTGGCCACCAAGGAGTTGAAATTAGCCATTAATTGAAATCGGTTGAAAACCAATCGGTTGTGTCGATCGACCAACCGATTGGCCAATCCGTCGACGATCGATTGGTTTCCAACTAATTTTGTCTTTTCTTGATATTTTTACATAAATTCTTCTTAGATTCCTTGGGTGTCTTGGGCCTTCGTTTGTCTTGATTTGGGCTTCAAAATTGGTAGAAATTGAGAATTTGAGTCATATGGGCTCTTATTCATTAATACTCCATTAGCCTACAAATTAAGATAAAAATAGTTATTAGCAGGATATTTATTCTAATAAAATAGGTAATAAGGGTATAAAATTATAATTAAATTGTGATTATCAGTGTCCATATGCCAAGAACAATTACTTTTATCTCAGACAAGATGAAAGGAATTATAAGGGCGTTGTATGAGGGTTTTGGTGCACCACATCACCAACGCTATTGCTTAAGGCATATAAGAGATAATTTCAAGGAAAAACACGGTGAGGTTGATTTGCAAAATCTTTTGTGGCAAGCTGGGTGTGCAACCGACACATTAGTGTATGAATATTATAGGGAGAAAAATCAAGTCTTTGTCAGTAGATGCACATAACTGGATTGAAAATAACTTGAAGCCTCAATTCGAGCATCGATGGGCATTATGTAAGGATGGCGGGGTGCGGTTTTGCATGATGACAACTAATTGCTTCGAGCTTTAGCTGCGTACTAAAGGGAGCACGAGCTATGCCAATACAATCCTTGGTTCGAGAACATTCTATAGGCTAAACGCATATTCAACAAAAGGCGTGGTGATGGCGTAGACTGGACAACACATTACACACTGAAAAATGAGTCCATTTTGCATAAAAGAATTGTGGCAGCTCGATTATGTGAAATTACTGTATTCAATGATAACAAATGGCAGGTACAGGATTGTGACGGTATCTACACCGTTAAACTATTTAATATTGATTGCACTTGCACTTGTAACATACCACAACTCCAAAAAATGCCTTGTGCACATGTTCTAGCGGCTTCCTCCAATCAGCAAGGAGGTGCTAGAATTCCCTATAATCGGTATTGTTCACCGTGGTATTCAACAATTCACTACCGAAATACATATAAGGAGAGTTTTCATCCTCCCGATGATAGTCGGTATTGGCCTGAATATAATGGACAATGTCTAATTCCACCTCAATACAAGAGACAAGCAGGCCGACCGCGATTTGCGCGAATTAGGGGAACCATGGATCAAGGACGAGAAGGAGTTGTCAAGCATAATAAATACAGTCTTTGCGAACAACCGGGACATACTCGACCTCGTTGTCCATCTAGACCCAATAGATAGCAATTAATCGGTAATAATTGAGATTTCAAATTTTAATATATGTTAATAAAGGAATGTAATTAGTATATAGTGTTATTAATATGTGTAGTAATTGTATGTGCAGGTATCTACACCATGCTACCCGGGCCGGTCAGTGATGAGGTCCTATATGACCAGTCTCGACACCGTTCAAATATTATATCATTTACAGAGATAATTAATTTGTTCAATACATATTACATATTGTTAATTTCTTTATTATTGCATATTGTTATTATTGCAATATTGTATTCTTATACTCTATTTCGTTGCTTTACAGAGAGGCCCGGATATCGTCATGGTTGATCATAGCCTCGGCCATAGCCGTTGTCGACTAGAGGATGAGTGTATCATTACAGCTGTAGGACGGACCGGTTTCTTGACATGTTCAAAGCTTCATTGGATGAAGCTAGATTGGCCCCTACTCACTGCTTTGATGGATAGATGGAGACCGGAGACCAATACTTTCCACTTCCGAATGGGCGAGGCGACCATTACTCTACAAGATGTATCTATTATACTCGGTCTCCGCGTAGATGGTCCTTGTGTTACTGGCCATGATAGAGCTGTATGGCGGACCAAATGTGAGCGGCTGTTGGGTGTAGCTCCGGAGTCAATGCCCGGAGGGAATATTAGATTGAAGTGGTTAAAAGAGGCCTTCTCAAAGCCATTGCCTATTGATGCGCCACAGATATTGATTGAGCAACATGCACGCGCATATATTATGCACATGATTGGTTCGATGTTATTTCCAGATTCGAGTAAAGATAAAGTGCATGCGAGGTATGTGTATTTGTATTTTGAATCTGTATTTAATTGAATTAGCTTCTTTTAATAAATTGAAATGTTGTGAACATGCTAGGTGGTTACCACTCCCCGAGGACTTGAATGCATGCGGTGCGTTATCGTGGGGTAGTGCCGTTTTGGCGTATCTATACAGAGAGATGTCCAAGGTGGCATTCATGCAAAACCGTGACTTCAAAGGGTGTCTAACCTTACTTCAAGTTTGGGCATGGGAGAGACTTCATTTGAAGCCGAGACTATGCGTGCATATACAATTAGATGGACACATTCCACTGGGATGCAGGTATCTATTTTTTGATGTAGCAAATATAATTGTAGTTATCGTTGTTGATACAAAATTTTGAAAACAACACAGATGGAATGGCCAAAAAGTTTACGATAAGACCCCGGCTAGACAATTAGATTTTTACCAAAATGAGCTTGACCGTATGAAGGTTTATCAGGTATCTTTTCTACAAAAATGAGCTTTTTCTTTTATATGTTTTTTAATTTTAATGATATGCAAAAAAAAAGTGTAATATTCTATAGATGGAATGGGAGCCATACACTTCATTTCTCAATTGCCTACGACCGGTATGCACAGAATACCCAGCTACATGGAGAGCCAGAGTTCCTCTTATATATTTTGAGATAGTAGAGATGCATGTACCGGACCGCGTGCTTCGACAATTTGGTCGTGCACAACATGTTCCATAATTTGTTGAAAGAATAGAGAGGAAGACAAAGAAATGAGCCCATCAACATGACTGGGCAGCTGAGGATCGGGATTACATAGACCGTTAGAATGGGAGGCATTTCTGTATTGTTGAGCAGATTGAGCAAACTCCCCGTGAATCGGAATACTACACTTGGTATTGGGGGATAACTCGAAGATGGATAATCCATGCGACCACAGCACCAGTTGAGTTGCAAAAAGGTTACGTGCCCCGGGGTATAGATGAGAGAGAATTTGTAAGTATTTTCAGATTTTGATTTAAGGTCCATTTTGATTGGTATTCCTCAATATTGCTAACATGTATTTTTTAGAATAATTGCAGATAGCAGCAATAGATGATGTTGAAACCATTGCAAATCATGGCATAGAATTTGCTCGAGGAGGTAATATAAAATTAAATTTCAAATTTTAAATTTTTGTAATTTGAATTTTAAAGTAATTTTCCTATTTTGGATTTTTTTAATTATCTCGCAGGTATATATCCCAAAGCATAGCAACATGCATTGATATATCAGTCGATAGTGTGGAGGCTTCGCCAAGCCTTAAGCCAAACTCACGAAGATCTTCATGATGGACGAGAGGTCATGCAACAGGACACTCTCGATATCATATACGCACATCAACCACGACGATAAAGACGAGGACGATGCAGAAACGACGATGAAGCTGGACCTTCCCAACATGTAGACGATGAAGCCGGACTGTCACAACCACAAACTCAACTGGATAATGAACTCGTCCAAGCTCGGGATGGAGGAGGACGAAGACAGAGGAGGAGGAGAAGAGTTCTTGGATGTATGTAAACTAATCATTATCGTTATATACATTACAAACCTATTTTTGTATGTTATTTGTGTCTTGGCTTTATTCCAATATGTACTGATGTAGTATGTGAATTATACTTGAATTTTCAATGTGTGGTGTGATGAGAATGGGTAGATTATGGTATGTATCGATGTGATGGTTTTTGGATTTGTAAATGAGTTTGTGGTGGGAATTTGTTAGATTTATTATGATATGTATCGATGTGAGTTGCTTTTTAGATTTGTACAGGTAATACATAAAATTGGAGATGATTGCAAAATTTTTACAGGAAATGCCCAAGAAATGCACAAAAAACGTGCACATGGAAGGGCCCAGGAAATGGACGGGACTAGTAGTCCTGTCCATTTCTGGGGCATGATTAATGGGGATTAGCAGGGCCTAATTACACAGGACTACTAGTCCCATGTAATTAAAAAACCCTTTTCAGCAAAATAGACCGTTTAGGTCAATTTGCTGATTATTTTTGGAGGCGGTCGTTTTTGCTAATTAAGTTTTTAAAAGAGTCGGTTTTTAAAATTTGTCCTTATGTTATTTCATGAGGGTACACGCTAATGGCTGTAAGAATAACAAGATAAACTTTAAATTATTAGTTGGAGTTTGGCATTATACTAACTACAGTTATAAACCTTCTCTAAGTGCGGTAGATTCTATAAACCCAAAGGTCCTAAATATGAGATAAAAAAAGAACATGAAACATCTACAATGCGTAAACTGATTATGATATAATAAGTTAGGGGTAAATTTTATGTGATAAAGAAAAAACTCCAGAACTCCTTGGTGTAGCCTTACTATAAAAGAATTCGGTAGCATAAGACATTCACAACAAAGAACCTTGACCACTTCAGATGAAAAACATAGAAAAAAAATAGAACCTATCTGAAGCTATGATGAAAATATTACCATACCAAAGCTTGCTTACCTTACAATATTCCTTCCAAACATCCTCATCATCAATGGATATCATCTTGGCAATGTTGTTCCTTGATATGCCACTAGTGCTTAAGGCAGTGTAAATGCAACCATACACTTTCTTCTAGTGTTTGATTTTTGAATCAAGGTGCGGGTTTGCCCTGAAATCAGTGTTAGGGAGTATTGTAATCATGCACTTTTCCAAAGTATTCATATAGCCAGTTCTGAAAGTGTTGGTATCCTATTATTTCCAGCCGTTAACTATCAAGTTGTAGTAAGAATCGATCAGGGCTCTCTCCTCCTCTAGAGTCCAAGTCCTCCTTGAGCTTTTCACCTCTCTAGTCCTTTTGCCCAAGTTTTGAGAACTTTGGATGTGGTTGGCTTCCATTGCTACAACACACGAGAAATTAAAATAATTCTAATAGTAAATAACATTAAATCAATAATTAATAAAAATAAGTTTTACATAAATAAAATCGACAAATACAATTCTCAAAAACATTCATGGAAGAAGACAATAATTTTTTGGGAAATGTCAACATAAAAAAGAGTTGCATCCACAAAAGCAATAAAATAGAGCAACAACATCAGCATACATTATTTTGCTAGTAACTATTAGTTTAAAAAATGAGAAATATAAAATGCAGTCTTAAGAAATACAATATCGCAACAAAAATATCAAATTGATAAGAAACCACAGTTGTTAAGGTTGTCCTCGCCATGGGGCAAAAACCCTGCTTATCCTCTACTAATTAAAGACTGTCAATGCCATTTGATATCTCCTATTGGACCATTCATCAATGGCTTCAATAGTGTCGATCAAATTATGCTTAAAATCAAGTGGTGGAGGATTATGTGCAACATCTTCATCATACTCAGCTGCTAAAGGATCCCCGCCTCCCATCTCCCTACGATTGAGGTTATGCAAAAGTACCACTACTGTGACAATTCGATATTGAATCTTGATGGGATGGAATGAAGGACTCTTAAGTATAGCCCAATGGAGTTTAAGAATAACAAATGCCCTTTCAATAACATTTCGGACTGATGCATATTTCATATTGAAAAACTTCTTAGGATAGGTAAGTTGTCTTCCATCTCTTCAAGTAGCCAAGTGGTACCTTTGACCCCTATAAGGCACCAAAAAACCCTCTCCATTTGTGTAACCCGCATCACAAAAGTAATAATATCCTGAATTTAAATTAAGGCTTTGTTAGTTTGAATATTTTTTAACTTTTAGAAACCAACAATAACTAAAAGTTAGCCTATCTCACCACTTGGTACTTTTAGTCCATTTATTTTAGTGATTGCATCATGAGTACTCTACTACTTGCAGCGGACCCTTCCCACCCAGACAAATAAAAAGTAAAGTACATGTCGGATGTGCACACTCTCAGAACATTGGTGGCAATGTCATCCTTCCTACTCCTATATCTTGGATGATCTGCGGGGGAGACCCTTATGCTAATGTATGTACCATCAAGAGCACCAAGATAATCCTAGACATAACAAAGAAACAATGATTTAAAGGTATAAATATTTGTAGATAATTTATATACAAAGCAGTGTATTCTACCTGAAAGCACTTCCACTGTCATCAGTACATGCCTCTGTAATAGGTTCAAGTTGTTTTATAAGTTGTCCCTACATTCGGAGGATCCCCTGAAGCACGTTATTGAAGAACTTGTTTATAGTCTGTCCTGACCTCCTATGACTGTATTTGACAGTTCTATTTTTATAATGTCCAGCAACTATATGAAGAAAGAATGACAATTATTCCTCAATGCTAACATGCTTCGAGTCATTCACTCCATGTTGACGCAATAATTCATACAATAGGTCGTACGAATGCATGTTCATTCTCAATTGTTCCCTCAAAGTTATGTCACCAGTGTTAATTCACTACAAGAAATCGGGTCTTTAACGACCAAAATTAACGAAGGGACTATTTAACCATTGTTAATAAATATACAATAACGACGGTTTCTCACACCTTCATTGAGCTTTTATAAATATTAAAAGAGTTAAATAAGGCTAGGCAGCGGTTATTTAGATCCTTCGTTGATTAGGTCTTACTACCTTAGTTGATGGGGAGTCTTGAAAACAAAGGAACTATTAACCGTCATTAAAGATAAAACCTAATCCTAATAGGAGAATAAATCTAATTAGTTAATATAAATTAGGAGTTATAACACGCTCTCTCATATATTCTCTCTCTCTCTCTCTCTCTCTCTCTCTCTCTCTCTCTCTCTCTCTCTCTCTCTCTCTCTCAAATGCATAAACCCTAAAAGAGAGGCGCTCTCCTCTTCATCGTTCACGACGGCAACGTCACCCACCCCCTCCTCTTCTCGGCAACCGCGGCAGCGACACCTCATCCGCCTCCTCTCCTCTTTCTTGATCGATAGTAACATCATCCCCCTCGGATCTTCTCGCCAACGGCACAGCGGCAATACCTCATCAGCCTTCTCTTCCTCTTTCTCGACGGCAACCCCATCTTCTCATCAACCCCGGCAGATCTTCTAGTGTTATATTCCCGGTATTGTTTACATCTACCTTTAAAAACATCTCCTTTATGTCAGCTATTTCCTCCATTGACAAATATATATTCAGCAATCACCTGCAATAACTCTCAAAGTTGATTAGCATTGCAACAGTGGCATTGGCCTATTAAGATAACATGCATGTCTCAATTTATATCTTACCCTAAGAGCTCTCTTCTTGAGTTTATTCATCACAGAGAATTGCTGAAGCCTAGCTTTCACAGTTTCACCACGATTAACATTTGGTGCCTTTTTAATAATCTGCAGCCAAGGATGATCGCATTTAAAATTATCGTGCACTGAAGTTATATCTGTGAGGGACCAAAATTGCGGTTAAAACTAATGCAAGGTAAAAGTCAGGAACCCAGAAAAGAGTAAATTAATCATTAATTGACAAAGCTGTAAGTACCAATCATTATAGTATTTAGAGTAAAATTTAATTGGTTCCCATGTATCAGAAAAAAAATATAAACACATTCAGCGTAAGTAGTCAATTTACTCCTCACAATCATCAAGTTAGATTTTGTACGGATTGTTTCACACACTAAATTTATTTGACACATGAAGCGGTATATCAAATTCTCCGCCAAATATCTTCGACTTTCATTAGCAATAAAAAGGAAAAGGAATTAGAAGTGTACACATGGGCAATTTTTCTAAAACATGCAACTTGCAAGGCACGTGACAACTTATCATGACGACCGGGCATGTTAGTTTAGTGAGAGAAGTTTGTGGTATTTTTCTCCAACAAGTAAGCCATGGTAGCTTTGGGAACACCCTTAAATTTCTGGTAGTTTTGTGCAATTTACCTATTTTGTTCATATCATTTGTCAAAGATTCATTCATAAACAATAAGCGCCATATATTCCTTAAATATCATTGAGTTTTGACTATTGCACATGTATTATTTTTAAGTGTAGATATATGTTCATCAATTTTGTCCAATAGCAAAATTTTCCTGCATTGTTTGAACTTTGTAGTCTATATTTAGTATTTTGTGTCTTCCTGCGGTGCTTGTTACTCATTTATCCTCTTAGGATATACATATATTGTTACCAAAGTTGCAACACAATGACCCTTTGGTTCTCCATAATTAGAAAATAGTAGCCGACAATTTAAGGATTTAAATTATTTGGTTTCTCATACTTTAAAACATGAACCTTTTCGGTGTCAAGAAACTCTCACTAGTTAATTTGGATGTTAAATAAACAACAAAATCTTTCATGGATAGTGATCATTATGAGTTTTATGTTTTGAAACACTAAAAAGGTTAATTTCAGCGTTGAAGCCTATGTTAACAGTATGTTCTCACTAGTATGGAATTAACATTTTTTAGGAAATTTTTTTAACGTAGTTGAAGTATTTTTCAGGAAATTTTAGTACATTGCTTGAAATGGCTTGAATAAAGATTGGATGGACCTAGTAGATGATGATAGACTTGATCCAAAATATGAAGAAGGGGTTGATAAGTTTTTAGACTATGCATATGAGAAGCTGTTGGATAGTTTCAAACAAAAGAATGGCGACTTTGAAATTCGATGTCCATGTGTTAAATGCAAAGAATGTGAAGTCCGGTAATCGTGAGTCGGTAAAGACCCACTTAATTGTTCATGGAATTATTAAAATTACAGATTTTGGTGTCATCACGGTGAAAGACAAGGTGAGTCCTTATCGAGTCGATGAAGAACAAGAAGAAATGGCAGAAGAAAGCCAGAGTGACGATGAAATGCAAGAAATGATTGGAGATTTATTTCATAATTCACCTAGCGTTGTTGCACCAGATGCCACGTCGAGTCATGATATTCTTGAGCAGGAACCAGATGGACATGCAAAATAATTCTACAGTCTTTTAGGTGACTCTGAGAAACCTTTATATGAAGGCTGTAAATGTTCAAAGTTATCTGCCTTAGTGAAACTACTTCACATAAAGAGTCTAAATAAGTGGAGTAACAAATCATTCACAATGTTGCTTCAGTTTTTGAATGAGGAGCTATTGCCAGGAGAATCAACACTGCCTAATTCGTATGACGATGCCAAAAAGTTGATCCGAGACCTTGGCCTATCATATGAAAAAATTGATGCGTGTCCATTCTCTTGCATGTTATTTTGGAAAAGTGAAGAAGGTCTTGATACGTGTCAGAGATGTGGCGCTTCTAGGTGGAAACTTGATAAACATGGAAAAGAGATCAAGCGCAAGGCAAATGGTAAAAAAATACCAAAAAAGACATTGCGATACTTTCCTCTTAAGCCGCGATTGCAAAGGCTTTACATGTCTTCTAAGACAGCTTCTGATATGAGATGGCACCATGAAAGACAAGTTGAAGATGGAGTGATGAGGCATCCAGCTGACTCTGAGGCTTGGAAAAACTTTAATGAGCTGCATGAAAGCTTTGCTGAAGAGCCCCGAAATGTTAGGCTTGGGCTTGCAAGCGATGGTTTCCAGCCTTTCACAAATTCAAAAGTTTCATATAGCATATGGCCTGTTTTACTTGTACCATACAACTTACCACCATGGATGTGCATGAAGCAATCCAATTTTATTTTATCTATGCTCATTCTGGTCCAACGGTCACGGAGATGCCATCGACACCTACTTACAACCATTGATAGAAGAACTAAAGGAGTTGTGGGCCTCAGGTGTTCGAACATATGATGTATCTCTGAGACAGAATTTCATTTTACGTGCAGCACTAATTTGGACTATTAATGATTTTCCTGCCTATGCAAATTTATCTGGATGGAGCACTAAGGGGAAATTAGCATGTCCTTGTTGTAATAAGCACACTCACTCTATCAGGTTATCTAATGGAGGCAAGCAGAGCTATATGGGACATCGTCGCTATCTTGATGAAAATCACAGTTGGAGAAAGGATAAGAAATTATTTGATGGCACTAGGGAGAGAGGGTATGGAGCCAGAAGTGGGAGATGACATCCTTAAGCAAGTGGAAGATCTTATAGGGATCACCTTGACCAATCATCCAGAGAAGAAACTGAAAATATCACACAAAATACGAGGAGATAATTGGAATAAGAAAAGTATTTTTTTTGATTTGCCATATTGGAGAACCCTCTTATTGCGACATAATTTAGATGTCATGCATATTGAGAAGAATATTTGTGATAGTCTGCTGGGAACAATCATGAACATTAAAGGAAAGACAAAGGATAATATCAAAGCCCGTCTCGATTTACAAGCAATGGGTTTAAAACCGGAGTTACATCCAATCCGAGAGGAGATAAAATTGTGATGCCGTGACTTGTTATACTTTATCCCAAGAAGAGCAAAGCAAATTTTATCGATTTCTAAAGCTACTAAAAGTTCGGATGGATTTTCATCCAATATTTCTCAATGTGTAAACCTTAAAGAGCGTAAGATTTTAGGGTTAAAGAGTCATGATCTGTCACATTCTTTTGCGTTTGATTCCGTGTCGATTCGTGGCCTTCTTCGGCAAAGTGTGTGAACCAATTATTGAACTTTCCATATTCTTCACTATATTATGTGCCAAGACATTAAGGGTGGATGAACTAAAGCAAATTGATGAGCAGATTCCACTAACGTTATGTAAGCTTGAGAAGATTTTTCCACCTTCAATTTTTGATGTTATGCTGCATTTAGTAGTTCATTTAGCATCTGAAGCCATACTTGGAGGACCTGTTCGATTTCGATGGATGTACCCAATAGAGCGTCAGCTTTATACTTATAAGTCATATATCAGAAATAGGGCACATCCAGAAGGGTCAATTGCCGAAGGATATATCGCAGATGAATGTATGACTCTTTGCTCAAGGTATCTAAAAGGCTTCGAGACAAAGTTT
Organism: Asparagus setaceus; assembly: GCA_012295165.1. NCBI lineage: Eukaryota > Viridiplantae > Streptophyta > Magnoliopsida > Asparagales > Asparagaceae > Asparagus > Asparagus setaceus. Next base: position 39,768,418 of record CM022706.1, on the reverse strand, counting down.
AATCGCCTTGAAAGAAATTATGAAGATGGCAATAGAGAATGTCATGGAGGACAACTATCTATTTTTAGATATAGTGGGCGGGCATTGGGTGCTGCTACCACCCGCTATCTTGATGAACGTGAGTGGTTGCAAGCTCATATTTATGTTCTAAAGAACTGTGATGAAATGCAACCACACATTGAGTAAGTCACTAAACTTTAAGATTCCATTAATTAATTTACTATAGTTAATCAACGTTAATCATATTTATGATATTTTAATGTAGGGACTACAATGAATTCGTGAGAGAACCCACAAATCACTATGATGATAAAGATTGGGATAAGAACTTTATCCAGTGGTTTCAATCTCTAGTAAATATCTTACCTTATATTTTTTTTCTTTTTGGTTCATTTTATTACATATTCCATGACTTGATCATATCTTGGTTTTGTATAGGTTTATCAGAGTAATTATCGAGAAAATGATGAATTGCTTTCATTATCTCGTGGTCCAAGTAAGATTGTCAAATGTTTTACTGGATTTGTCATAAATGGACATCGATTTCATACAGAAAGTCGAGATAATTGTTTGTCAACTCAAAATAGTGGGGTTGCAGTTGTTGGTGATGCTGGTGATGGTGGAGATATAGATTACTATGGTGCTTTGGTTGAAGTTGTCGAATTAGAGTATCTTGGTGGAAGATTTGTTGTTCTATTTCGTTGTAAGTGGTGGGATGTGCACGGTAAAGGAAAAGAGCGCTTTGAAAGTAGATAAATATGGATTTGTCGGCGTGCTTGTCGACACTTGTTGAAGACGAATGACCGCTTTATACTTGCTAGCCAAGCATCACAAGTTTTTTATGTTGAGGATATTGCCAATGAAGGTTGGCATGTAGTTCTTAAAGCACAACCTCGTGATTCCTATGATATGCCACCAGATCAAGATGATTGTGAGATAACATACGATGGAGTTGAAGCTTATTTGCAAGATGAATCATTTGATGCTCAGGCTATTGCACCAACTTCATTCATAGATGATGATATCAACTTGAGAAGGAGCGATATTGATCCAATTATTGTAGATTCGGTCTCAACTTCAAAAAAGAGGAAAAAGGCTCAACTAGAGGATTAGAACGCTTTCATCAAAGAATAGGACTTAAATGAGATAATTTTTAAGTTGTATCTTACTATAACTATTCATTTTTTAAGACATATAATGTTTCTTTTCTTCCTGTTTCGAATGTGGCTTTGACATTGCAGCAAGTCCTTCTACATTAGTGCACTATGTATTTTTATTATGCTTGTCCTTCGTGATTTTTTTTCTTTTATTTATTTTTCTTTTGACATTTGTTTCATACATAGTGTATAATACTTAAATTTCTTTTCATAGCAGGAGAATGAAAACTCAAGAAGTTACTTCCAAAAGTAAAAGGGCACTTTTTCTAGCACCCAGGACATTAATTACGAAGCGACTTCAAGCACTTGCAGCAAATTCATTAAGTAGGGAACAAGGTCGCACTTGTATTAACAAGACTTTGAATATTCAAAACCCAATAAATGATCAAAATATAGCTGCAAATTTTAGCGCTGATTCAGAAAACTTTGAAGAGGAGAATTTTGCACAAAATCGCAGGAGAAGTGCTACTACTAACAATGAAGAGAATGAGGATTCTGCAGGTATATATATGGGACTTAAAATTTATTTTTATTTATTTTTACCTTTCAATTTTTTTTATGATTGGATTAATAATTGCTCAATTTTTGTAGAATCAAATAATCATCGAGTGCAAAGTGATGGTGCAATACTAAATGAATCTCGACAAGAAGGTATATTATTTATTAATTACAAGAAGGTATATTTTTATCAATTTATTTTTTAACTATATCTTTGATTTTAACATATGATATGATGTATGCAGCTGATAATCCTCCAAAGAAGAAAATTCCACCACGTGGTAGTAATAAGTGTCTAAAGTTGAATAATTTGCCACAGGGGGGGAAAAAGATCATTACTTTTTATCAGAATAGAGCTATTGAACCAGAATTTTCACGATATCTTGGCATTATTATTCGTGATAGAAATATTTGCCCAGTAGCTGTTGAGAATTGGGCCAAAATACCACAACAAAATAAAGATCATATGTGGGCATCTATTACGGTACTTTGAAAGTTAATTTTTTCAATTGGTCATTAATTCTTATAAATTAAATTCTGATTCAAATTTGATGTAGGATAAATTTGATGCCGAGGACATGGAGCAAAAGCGAGATTGATAATGAGACACTTGCGATCGTGGAATAAGTGGCGTGAGATGCACAAGAAATATGTGAAAGAAAAATCATTGCAAGTTGCACTTAGAAATAAACTGCGGTGAGTGTTGATGACTGGGATTGGCTAGTTAAAGAACATTATTTTTGTTCAAAATTTCGGTATTAATCTCCTAATTTTATTTATTTTGTTCCATGTATATTGTTGGATTATTGAAGTTCTCTTTTAATCTTGATGTATAGAAAGCAAGCCAACAAAATACACTTAACAGAGGCAAAAGAAAGATGCTCCACCACAGTGATAAACCCTTTAGACAAATTAGTGGGAGGCGGTATACATTCAAAACTAATTTCCAATTTATTTAAAAGTACTTTGTTTTTTGATGTTGTACTCATTTTTATTTAATATTTGAATAAGGGTGGCAAGTCTCGAAATCCACCTGATGTGGCAAAAATGTTCCATGAAACTTGAAAGAAAGCTAATGAAATACTAGATACTGGGGATCAAGATAAATATGTAAGTAGACTATATACTTAATTTTAATAATGATGCATTATATAGTACTAACATATGAATTTAATTTTTATAGGATGAAATCATTCAAGTCAAACAAGCAAACCCTTCACTTTCAGACATTGAGATAATTGAGAAAATATGGGGGAAGCAATCTCATGGTCACATCACTGCATTTGGTGGCGGGACTACTTTGAAGGATTTGAGAGGACCGCTCCCTAGTCGATCTGATCTAGAAATACGGGTTATAGAAGAAAAGAGAAAGAACCAGATGCTTCAACAACGCTTGGATGAGCAGGAGCAACAACAACATCAACAACAGCAAAGGATGTCTGAATTAGAGTCACAAGTGAAAGCTATGCATGAACTTTTTTTTAGGCAACAAGCTAGTACTTTATTGACTCCTCAAAATCGAGAACATTTGCAGGACTAGGTAATTATTTTTGTAAAATCTCTTATATACTTTTATGATTGACTACTTGTACTAGAGAAAATGCGATTTTAACTTAATAAGATAATATTTGCTCAATTGATATTTCTTAATTATGTGATTTTTTCATTTTTTAGGCTATCCAAGATTAGGAGAGGGGGTAGCTCGAGTCTTCTTTTTGGCAATGATTAGAGATGAAAGGATGTGTCTTTCCCAGACTTTTATTTTAATTTGCTTTAGATAGTTTCACATATTTTTCTTTGGAACAATTGGGATATTAACTCTTGTTATTAGCATTGAATATTTGAGGATGGTGGAATTTTATTTATTGATGTTATTAATGAATGGAGTTTTGTTTTCCCTTTTATTTCATTGTTGAGTATTTTTAATATATTTCGTTGTGATTCTCATTGTTAGGTTGAGAATAATATGAATGTTTTCTATGATCGTTGTCTATGAATAGAAAAGTTATCATTAATGTATATTAGAAATTTATAGTCTACAATGACGGTTTTGTAAACGGTATTTAGTACATCAACGAAGGGAAAGCACCATCGTTGATGGGTTACTAATTACCCACCATGAGCACTTTTACGACGGTATCCAACCATCATTAATTGGTCTTCAACGACGGGATCGTCACCCGTCGTTACACAATAACAACGGGAGTACAAAACCCTCATTACACAACAACAATGGGAATGAAAAACCGTCATTTAACAATAACAACGGGAAAAGTCCCCGTCACTGATGGTAACGACGGTGATAATTACCGTCGCAAATGTGAACGAAGGTTGTTCCGTCGTTGTAGACTCTATAACGACGGGCATGATAACCTTCATGACACTTTAGCGAAGGAGGCTTCTACGACGGGCAACGAAGGGATTTTTTCCCGTCGTTGGCATACAATAACGAAGGTTTTCGGCTCTTTAACGAAGGGAAATCCCTTCGTTAAAGACATAATTTCTTGTAGTGTTGCGTCATTGAGCTAATCCACCCCCCTACCCCTCCTCGATAACCTTTCTTCTCTACTTATGGGCACCATAGGTCCTCTCTCATCAAATTCATTTTCCCTCAATTTAATTATCAGTTGTAAAATATGAACATATAGCGAGAGAATGGCGCACAAATGAAGCATCATTTGTTGCAGAACCACAAAATTTTCAAAGTTTCCGTATCTAAACTATATAAGTAATGCATATGCATATATTAGAATTAAATCAAAAAAATTCAAAAGGAGCAAAACCTGAAGTTACACATCAACCATATTTGCATACAACATTCAGCAAAAATACTAATTCAAATATGTCCTTGGTGAATTTTGAAAACTTACAAAAGTACATAGTTGCTGAATTTATCAAATTTAATAGGGTAAATGCAGATAACCTATGGAATCTTTAGGAAAAGGAATTTTAATTATTAGTCTCAACTTGGATAAGAAACTTAATTAGACTATTTCTGAGTGAGCGTGGGAGCAGGTTTTAGGTGACATATTTTCTTTTCTTTTCTTGGATCACTTAAACTATTTTATTTTAAAACAAATGAAAAAAAACTAATTGTCTTTTTTTCCTGAGATGTAATAGCAATCTGTTATATTTCAAATCCTAGTGGGAGTTCCAAATCATGGAAATAGAAAATTAATATTTTTATGACCATTTCAGCTACATGCTTTCAAACCTAATTAATTCATTGGGTTTTTTCCAACGACTAAATCATCTAGGACTATGCGGAATAAAATATTGCCCTCTGACGGGTAGATGATAAAAGTTATATGTAGATCCCAACATGAAAAAGAATCTGAAATTTTTTCAAGAAGATAAAAGTCTTAAATAAAAATTTATGACATATCGACAAATAGGTAGAAATCAACTAGAAATAAATTAATAAATTAATATAAACCATAGATCTAGGAACTACAATAAATAGACTTTTCATACCAAAACTGAGAGGAAGATCTAAGGAAAGCAACAAGTTGAATATCTATCGGAGGAGATAAGCAATGGCGAATCGTGTGAGATCAGTAAGGAGTCTTTCTTGTTCTTCTTCATGGAAAAATAGAGATAGCGAAAAAATTAATGCACAGAGGAAAAAAGCCGTGAAAAGAAAACTCGAGGGAATAAAAAGATCTTGCGGAACAAAGAGGCGGACTGCTAAAAAAAATAATGCAGAAAAGAAAATCGGAAGAATAACATTTGGGTAGTTTTGTCCATAATTTTTTTGATCCCCCTAGATAATTAATACATGTATTATAAAGATGGGGGCGGGGTGGGTTTGATATAGTACCCTTTTTGGGTATTAACTAATCCCTTCATTAAAATATTCCAGACTAAATAAAAAAAACATGTGCTTAAATGGTGGGCCCAAATATTTTAAAATAGTACCCTCACTGTCAAAAAGACAAACATAAAGTAGTGTTAACCCTTTCTTAGCTAGCTAAGCACAGAAAACTTACTCAAATTGTAAACCGAGTTAACCCCTCATAATTTGCCAAACATAAAAACTAGTAGAAGAGTTCATAAATCCCTAGTTCTAGAGGGTTTAAAATGAGTTAACTCCTCAAAATGAATAGTTTACAAATCCACCTATTTAGACGGTGTTAGAGATAACCCCTACATTTATAAAGAAAATGATCATAATCTTTATTATTCCCAAACATAAAAATAACTACAAGGATTAAAATTAACTAACCTAAAACCTTAAAAATTAATTCCTTGATTAACAAATGAGCTAACTATATTAACATTTCTTCTTAATTCCTAGTCATTAATCCTTGCCAAAAGGGTCTAATATCTTAGAATTGTCATTAGTTTTTCACTTCAGTACCCTGAAGTTTAAAGTTACCCTATAATACCTCAAAGTTTCGCCCTTTTTAAGTTTCATATGATGTTAATTTTTCGTTTCAATTTAAGTTTTACCTTCTAATTTTTAATGCGAGTACCGTTGGGCAAAGTTATTTTGGCTAAAGTTTAATATCAAAATTCACTTTTCCAATTCAAATGAAGAAGAACGAGAAGGATTCTGAAGGCTTTTGAGTTTATGAGTATAAAACTTTAAATGTTATGTGATAATTATGTGATGCATTTTATACAAAACTTCTTTACACTGATATAATGGAAAATGTTAAAGTAAAACTTCGTGAAACTTTGGCTATTATTTGGACTAATTAAACTTCAGGTTATCAAAGTTATAAATAAGTAAAACTTTAGGGTATTACAGTGCAGCAAACAAAATTTGTAAAACGAATGACCACTTATCTTGTGGATAGGTTATCTTCATCTACTTTATTAGTAATCTTTTATACACCAAGCGGCTGATAAGAAGTGTAAGATCTCTCTGGTTTGCTTTTGAAATCAAATTAAGGAGGTAAGAAAGTTCATCTTGTCTTTTAATTGCATATAAACATAAATAGTATCAAGATTACAAACACATTTGGTCTTCATCTAAAATGGACTGGTACTGGGTGAATTTAAGCATAGCAAGTCTATCAACTTTGCGTTTAATATTAATTGTTTATTAGTCGTATTCTTCAAAACTTTGAAGTATATTAAGAAGTATAGAATGTGCAAGAATTAGATGTGCACAAAAATTTATATCCATATCTATTAGGATAAAAATATAGTTATTAAAATCTATAACCGATATAATATTGTTTTATGTAGTGAAATATCCGAATTTGTATCGAATATATATTAGTCATATTGTTGCAATAATTTTAATCCTTAGATTACATGGATTTTAGATTAATTTAGATGATCAAGATATCTAATCTTAGCTTTTCAGATAGAACAAACATATTAATAAACTCTCTTGTATCATATGAACTAATTTTTTAAATATTATCCAGTTTTCTCATATTCGTTTTGTACTTATACATATATCCGCTAATATATCTGCATGCATACCCGTGTCCATAGCCAATTTTACAGGATATGGATATAAATTTTTCTTACCGAGGCATATCCATATTCGTGCTTATATCCATGATTGGTAAGAAAATACATATATGATACATATCCGAGCCGTATCCAAACGTATGTACCCCTAGCAAGAATGGTAGAGGTATTGCATGTAAATGAAGGTAGAAGGCTTTTGATTTTCTCCAAAATGCTCAAGTTTGCACGTGCTCCAATGTGGCTCCTCTCTTGATCATTTTTACCGAAATAAAAATTAAATTAATAAAACACAAAAAGTGTTGATCCATCACATAAATGGTGTCTAGACTCCTCTTATTCTTATATTTATTCATTGTGCATCTGGTTAAAGTTTGCTCAAACACATTGATCCCATTCTCTGTAAGGCGATGCCTTCATGTGAGCCTTATGTTTAACTTTTGCACAGTCTAGGCCCATTGTTAATATATGTGCTGAAACCTCTTAGCGTTCAAATGGCCTTAACTTCGTGCTCTCGAGTATATGAAATTTTTGGTGAAAATAGTTAACAAGAAAGATCGAGAAGGAGGATTTACACTGAACCAAGGCGCCCAAAAAAAAAAAAAAGGTGCTATACTTCAAATTAGTATATATATGCGAAGAATCTAAATCTTAAACCATTTTGGAGAGTGTTTAGTTTTGTTAGTTTTAATGAAATGCCCACTATACTACTTTCATTCATAGTTTCTCCACAAAAAAAAAAAAGGGATAAGGACTTTAATAATAAATGATTCAATGCGTCAAAAAAAAAAAATAAAGGATTCAAAGATCATAGACTCTTACATATACAAACAACTCATTGTCTGGTTTGTAGCGTAAAGGACAACTGATATTGATATAAATCAAAGATTGACAATCCACATGAAGCAAAAGGAGTCCAAATTCACAATTGTAACATCTGAGATTATCTTCACATTGAAATTCTGTTTCATCTGCCTGAAACCATTTTCTCAATTTTCCTACCAGTCCCTAAGAATAATATAAGATCACAATTACATGTATATTTGAAGTGAAAAGAAATGCACTGGATTCAACTATTTTAGGGCTGTTTGGTTGGGGAAATAGAGTTATAACTGCAAATATTGCAACCGATTTCTATTATAAGTGTTTGTTAATTAAACAATAAGTTAGTTGGAATGTAATTGGATTTATATTTTGTAGAAAAGTTGTAGTATTTGTCATGACCAATTTGGCCACAACAAATGTTGCAATTTCTTCTTAATGCAACGCCATCAAGTTCGTTACAAGAAATCGAAAATGTATGTCCTTTTACAATTTCGAGTAAAAGCACTTGGTTTACAATGAAAAATAGATTTTTCACATTGAATTGGATTCAAAAATACATTTTCTATAGCAAAATGTAAATAACCAAACAACAATTTTAAGATCAATTTCGGGACTACTTGGTTTGCTGGAAAAATAAATTGCAGCAAATGTTGCATGCAGCATTTGTCGCAAGAAATCAACTTTAAATTCGATGTTTGGATATTTGTATTTATTTTGCAGGCAATGCATTTCCAAATACAACTTTTGTGTTTGGTTGAAAATAATTAGGCAAAAGCTATAAAATTTTGCCACATAAGGAACTTTTGTGTAGATAGTTTTTTTGTTTGGATTTAAAAAGATTATTTTTGATGAAGTGTAATTTTTTTATTTTTTAATTCTCTTTTTTTAAGCCCGCAACTTTTCATGCAACCAAAATGGCTGTTGCATCTGTTGCACATTTTTTCTATACAATGCAAGTCCATTTACTTTTTCTAATTATAAATTTATCAACCAAACAATGTATTTATAAATCTGTCCCTTCAGTCAAGTGTTGGTAGGCAGTTCAGTTAGAATGTCATTATCAAATCACCCTAGCTACCCGCCTACCCATACCCATTATGGAGACTATGAGGCCATGTTTGGATTAGGGGCTTCTTTAATCCCGAGATTAATTTAACTCACTATAGACATGGGATACAATAGTCCAGCGAACTATAATGAGTTAAATTTTTAATAATATATTTGGTTCAACTTGTTATTAACACCTCTAATACCTATGTCATGTTTGGGAAATTGTCATTATAATGGGGTATAAAATTAGAACATAATAGTAAATATTCACAATGCCCTCTACATATCAGTGAAGTACTTGAGTCCTGTTTGTAAGTTTCAAATTTTAGGGATTATTTGTAATTTTAAATTTCTAAAGGCGATGTTTATAAATTTCATATTTCTTTTAGGTTTTTGTAATTTTTAAACTTTAAAGAAGTTGTTTGTAATTTTTAAAATTTAGTTCTTAGGATTTGTTTGTAACTTTTAAAATTAGGGGTTGTTTATAGTTTGTAAATTTTTAGGAGGTTATTTGTAATTTTTAAAATTTTCATCTTGTTATTTTTTAATTTTCAAGTGTTGTTTGAAATTTACAGATTTTTTAGAGTTGTTAAAATTCATTTTTAGGGGCTTTTTGTATTTTTTTATTTTTAACTTTTTGTATGTAGTTTTCGATTTTTCATCGAGTTGCTTGTAATTTTCAGATTCTTATGCCACACTTTGTAATTTTTAATTTCTTTAGGGTTTGTTTTGTAATTTTTAGATATTTTTATTTTTATAAAAGATCTTTCCAAATATCGGAGATTAACAAATATCTAGATTTCGGGGGGGGGGGGTAATGCAAATGAGGATGATTAAGGGGTATATGCAATCAAAGTGGGGATACACAAATGGGATGATTAATATGCAATCGAAGTGGACGAGGGAAATGATTAGGAATGAAAAATCTTATTAACTTTTAGAAAGCTAAGGGGTAATGATGTTATTTTAAATCTATATCGAATGGAAAATAGTCCCGGGACTATAATAACACTCCATCTTCCCCATTATTTAGTCTTAAATTTTTGGACTATTTCATTTTAATAGACTAAGTAGTCCACCTAATATCCCTAAAAGTTTGAACCAAATATATTACTAAGAACAAAGGGTTATTAACTCAAAATAATACCCAATTCAAACATAACGTGAGAGAATAGTGTGGGAGTAGCTAAAACGTTGAGTATTTGATGCCTCCTTCTCTTTTAATTCATACACTCTCTGTCCTCTTGCCCACAAGGTTTAATTTGTAATAGTTTATTGACAATAACAATTTTATAATTTTTATTAGTAAAATCTTTTTGAATAATAAAAGTGAAGGAAAAAAAAGAAAGTTCAGGTGAATTGATATGTGATCCTTGGATATCTTCGTGGCCAAATTATAGGTGAGCTATTATTACCATGGACCAAAAAAGAAAATGCAAAAGGCTAAAATTTAATTAAAAAAATAAAAAAGCACTAAGAATCCTGTCAGAACAATCCCCATAGAAACTAGCTATAATTGCCAAAGTAAACCTCTAATTAGGGTCGTGAGCACTAATCGGTCTACATAGATTAAGCTAAACGAACTGACAGGAGGGTTTGATCGGGAAAAAAAAACTAAGTTTGGACTTTTCTCAGGAACCCCCATAAACTTTTAAATACTCCTTAATATTTGGGGTTCTCTGAAAAACCTTGTTCACCTCAATATTTTTCAAAGAAAACCCTAACAAAACTGCAATATTCACATGGTGGGTAAAATTATGGAAGGGAAATATTTTCCCAGCGAAAATTAAGGTTCACATTTTTAGGGGTGTTTTCAGAAAAGTATTCAAAGTTGAAGGGAGTTCCCTGAGAACCCCAAAATTGAAGGAGGTGTTTGTGACATTTTGAAAGTTAAGATGTCTATTAAAAAAATGCCCAAACTTAAGAGGGGTTTTCTAAAATTTACTCAAAAAAATTAAGGGTGCGTTTGGCCACTTACAAGAACTAGTTTTAATAAATATTACAAGTGTGGTCCAAAAAGTTATTTTCAGTTAGGCAAAACTTGGGATAAATTTAAACTAGTTTTTTCTTGTTCAAATTCTAACACCTAAACTAATTTTCTTTTGGACCAATCCCTACATGGATCAACTCTATCCTAGTTAAGTAAGAATTAGTCCAAACTAGGGGTGTGCAAACGGTCGGTCGGTTCGGTTTTTGATCAAATTTTGAACAACCAAACCGAACTGCCCATTAGTTAAAACCGAACCGAACTGTTTCAAGTCAGTTCGGGGCGGTTCGGGGCGGTTTGTTCGGTTCTAATCAAGACATCAAGCAAATAATCAACTGAAAAGTTCACTAAATTGGAAGAAGCATGAAAATGTTACTAAATTGAGTTTTAATTGACGCAACACAACGCAACATAAAATACGATCAACCATCAAGAAAGCCTACACATAATAAGTAACACAAAATAAAAGACTATCAATCATCAAGAAAACTTACACTGCGTAAATCGAGGAGCTTCTCATTTGTTATCTTCTCAAGAGATTAAATAGAAAATAGAGATTGCAGAGGAATCTTAGATTAGAGAATTTACTAGGCTAGGCCTTTGAGCGCAACATTGTCGCAGTCGAAGTAGGCAAACATTGTACTCAACAACCGGAGTTCATAACCAAAGAAAAAAAAAATCATGGATCAGCAAAAGAAATAATGATAAAAATAAATAACCAAACTGAAGAAGAATAAAAAGATAAAAGAGTAACATACAAATCAGGAATCCCTAATTTTTTGAGATACAATGGCAAAATAACCTTTAAATTAAAAATAAGAAAAACTCATACCAAGATTTACTAAATTGAATTGAAATTATAGCTAAAAAGACCTATGTTAACATCATAATACATATCAACCAAATAGTCAACTGAAAAATTTGGATTTTTTTCCCTTTTGAAAGCATAGAATCAAAATTAGGGTTTTTAACTCATACCTCCATGAGCTTGACGGCGACAGACTTGCCGGAGGGGTGGATGCAACAGACTAGGGCGTCACCGGGAGGCTGGAGGGGTCGGCGGTGGTAGCGGAGCGGAGGCCGGCGTATGAGAACCGCCGGAGATGAAGAGGCGATGAGTCAGCCAGCGATGAGAAGGCGGCGAGTCAGCCAGCTATGAGAAGGCGGCGAGGGTGAGGAGTCGGTGATGAGGCGTAGCCAAAGATGGGCAGTGTGAGAGAATGAGAAGTCTAGGGTTTTTTGTTGCCTCTTTATGAAACTATGGACGGGTACGGGTTAGCGGGTGCGGGTTAAAGCGTTGAGTGTGCGGTCGGTTCGGGCCGTTTGGGTTGAAAAGTTTTCAACCCGACCCGCACCGATCTGTCATTGAAATCGATCCGAACTGTTGATTTTCGGCCGGTTCGGTCGGTTTTTTCGGTTTGGACCGAACCATGCTTAGCCCTAGTCCAAACTGAATCTAGTTTTAGATTTGCTAAACACACCCTAAGAAAAATAAAAAATATTAATTTAAAGTTGGGACCAAAATAGACCTCCACGAACGTTTTCACTTTTACTTTATCTGCCCGTTAGTGGTTAAATAGAAGATAACCAGTAACCCGCGAAAGTAACAACAAGCAACCGCCGCCCAGGCTGACATGGCATCGCACTCCGGCTCCTTGCGATACTACTAAAGTGAACCGCAGGCACATTATACCAATGGATTGTACTCTACGTGTCACGCGTGCAGCAGGAGAGGCGCGCTCTCTTATTTTATTTAAGTGAATTTCTTAATCCCAACGTTTTAGTATTTGTGAGACAGCCCCTCTTAATTATTTAGTAAGTATATGATCCCCGAACTTTGAAAGGTTTTCATATGATCATCCTGAACTTCTTATATTCCACTAACTATTTGAAGATTTTTCACTGCAATGTCTCATAGTAACACTATAAAGTCTGACTTGTCGTGTGCCAACCACGCCACCAAAAATGAAATAAACACCCCGCAACTCTTTAAAAAAAGAGTTACATTCTTATTCATTTTCACTAGGGATTTTTGCATATATATATATATATATATATATATATATATATATATATATATATATATACACACCTTAAATTTTCCATACTTGAATTTACCTCTCAAGTCATGGTATTTGCAAAATTACCTCCTAATTATTGCATATTTATTTTCTGCTCCTCCCACTTAACAATTTTAGTTTTTAAACAGAAATTATTCAAGTATATAGGAAATCATTGGAAATGTTGACATTGCTTTGACTAGAAACCAACATTATTAAGTTGAAAGAATAGAAAGTTCCAATATGCTAGTTTGAGGAGGGAGTAACTTTACAAATATGAAAGATTTGAGGGGTATATATTTATGAAAAATCCCTTTTATTATTTTCATTATTATTTTTGTTTGAGTTGTATTTTAGCCTTTTACGTCACGTGTTTGAAACATGACAAATTAGACTTGAGGGTATTAATTTAATTTAACAAGTTAATGTGAACAATCCTAAATGAATTTAGTAGAATAGAGCAAGTTCACGATGGTTATGTGAAAACCTCTCAAAGTAGAAGGGAGTTGTACCTATTAAAATAGTTAAAGGAGGTTATCTCAAAAACTAACAAATACAAGGGGGTTTTATGAAATTTGCTCATTCTGTTATTATATTGCGGTTATTTAAGCTCTGTGTCAAGCTCTTTCTTCCTCTTTTTCTCGGTGAGAGGGAGAGAGTAACTGAAAGAAAGGAAGAAGATGGAGTGGCTGGTTCGGGTCTGCACCAGGATCGCAGCCCGGATCCGCATGCGGAAGTCGGGTGAGTTTCGAGTACGATTTGCATCAAAATTCGGGTTAATTGGTTTCGTACGTGATTCTGATAATTAATTGATGGTCTCCGCAGGACTGCTGGTGCAGCTGAGGAACGAGGTGAGCACGTGCGAGTACGCGGACGTGCACGTGATGTGGGAGATGCTGAGGAAGACGGAGAAGACGAGAGGAAGGGACACGTGGAGCGTTTTCGAGTGGGCTGGACGAGGACGAGGAGCTCTCTGCTGCACTTTCTGAGACAACTTAGCGGGGACGACGGCCGAGAAGAAGGATTCGCACGTGCCTCACGCGTGCCATCTCCCCCCTGTTATATACGTTCTGCAGTGTATTAATTGCCGCACGTGTGATTTCTACGTACTATATATACGCACACTTTATAGTACACGTTTGTTGATGTGGTAGCTTTTCTTATACGTGTTTATGTTTATCTGCTAATTAAATAAATTTCATATTTTTAACTCGGTGTTTGGTATAGAAGAGACTATTTATGATCTTTTAAAGGCTAAAAACAGTGCTTTTATTTCTGTGAAGGGGCTGTTTGATTCACTAATTTTATAGAAAATTTTATAGAAATCCCCAGACAGTGGCTATTTTGTAATTAATTAGTTTCTGGAGTTTTCTTTAAAATATGTTTAGTTCATCTCTCATTTATAAAATTGGGTTTCTGTGAAGTGGGAAAAAAGTACTTTTTTTTATAGAAAACCAATTCCTCTCATAATGGGCGGAAAACACATGAAAATCGGACGAACACTCATTTTTTATTCCTTTTTATTCTCGCGGTTTCCATAAAGTGGTATGTTTTTTATTTTTTGACTGGTGTTCTCCAACAAATTAAACAAAAGAAAAAGAAAGAAACCTTTTCTTCATTTTAAATTTTATATTTTGTGCTTTTGAACCAAACTAGAAAAAGTGCATAAAAAATAGAAACCCACTTTTTGAGATTGCCATAAATATTTTCATAACAATTTATAGAAACACATGGAAATCAATTTTTGCCCGCTTTTCCTTTTCCTTAAATTTATGGAAAACGAACCAAACAGCCCCAAATTGTACCAATACTTTTCCTTCAAATTAAGTAATACTTAATCGAACACTGGACGATTACGATTTGGAAGTCTCTCCACTATGCCCTTCTAATCAAGAATTCAATCTTGTCTTTTAGCTAAGGTTTAGTTAAAGTCTCTAATGTATTGGTCAAATATCATCTAAATCTTTAATGTTTAGAAGATATCAGTGGAGATTCCTAATGTTACCTGCCCATCCTTTTTATAAATTTCTATTAAATCTTACTGATGTGCCAGTGATTACTAGTTAGTCCTGCTATGTGACATGTTAGCAAGATTTAACAAAAATTTGTAAAAAAAGATTTAGGCTGACGATGGAGGTAATACTTTGAGATCCCTCACTGATGATTTTCAAACATCAAGAATCCGAATGATATTTCGACAATACATAAAAAAATCTCTACTGAAATTTTGCCCTTTGAGAGATGCATGTGTGATTTCATTTATAGCAGTTGACAGTTTTTGTGTATGCATTTAAATAAGCAACTCAATTTTGCAAGGTAATTGTGACTTTGATATTAAAGATAGGCTTAATTGCACTTAAATACTCTATAGTTTCAACTATGTTGTAATTATATACCTTCACTTGTTTTGGCAGCACTTATATAACCAAGAGTTTTAAAACTTACACTTATATATCGTCACTTGTTTATGATAACACTTACAACCGTCACTTGTTTATGATAATACTTACATACCCTAAACTTTTTAAAACTCGCACTTAAATACTCTCAAGCTTGCATAAGTGAGGGTATTTGTAAGTGCAAGTTTTAAAAACTTTAGGGTATATAAGTGCAAAATAAGGATAACTATACGGTATTTAAGTGCAGTTAAGCCTTAAAGATATGTACAGTCTAAAGTTTAGTCTTAATCAGTGGCTTTCCTTGGATGCTTGACAAGAAGAAAACAAACCAAAAAAACCAGAGGTTGATTTGACCGCATGCATCATCTAGTTCAATTAACTGCCGACTGATTAATCGGGGGCTGCCATATCATTGCATATAGGGGACACAAAGTATCAAATATCCCTATAATTGCAAGATATCATGACCATGATTCATATAAAAAAACCTATATTTAATTGTTAGAGAAGATATCAAATTAAATGAATCTGACAACCATCACTATCTGTTTGTGTGTAGGGAAATTTACAACGGTAACTAGGGGTGCTAAACTGTATTCGTATTCGAGGAAATATCCGTAATCATATCCGTTAAGATACGGATATGATTACTCAAATCTATAACCGATAGGATATAGTTACGGATATGGTTTTGTAGTGAAATATCCGAATCCGTATCCGAAATATCTGAATAAATATTAGTCATACTATTACGATAATTTTAATCCTTAGATTATGGATTTGAGGTTAATTTTAATGATCAAGATGTCTAATCTTAGCTTTTCAGACATAATGAACATATTAATGAACTCTTTTGTATCACATGAACTATATTTTTTTTAATGCTATCTAGTTTTCTCATATCCGTTTTGTATCCGCATGCATATCCGCTTATATATCCGGATATATATCTGTTATGGTCCTTTAATAACCCGGGTGCTAACCCGCATTCAACAACGGGTAAGCACTTCGAGCTAGAGATAAGCCAGCTAGCCCTCCGCGGCATGAGCACCAATCCTTTAGGCCATTTCGACTCGAAAGGCGGGATGAGTCGGCATCCCATGCCAAGCCGACCGAGCACCCGTTCGAGTCGACCCCCTCCCATTAAGCCGACCAAGCACCCGTCCGGGTCGACCCCACCTCATCCGGTTGTCCCCCGCTCATCGGGTCGACCCCTTCCCATCAGGGCGACCCCCGACCATCTCGACCGAGTGTCTACCCGGCCAGGTGTCCGCCGACCCCTCTCATAGCCGACTCGAAAGGCGGAACTTTTCAGCACCCCCAAAACGACAACTCCCCAGGATACTGTTGCACCGTTTCTCCCGCTGACAAGTTATCACCATCACATTTAATGCTAATCAGAGCCATCATTTACTTCTCCCCTAAGATTTTAAGACACATCGGACCACGTCGAAGCCATCAGATCTCATTTAATGCGGATTGGACTCTCACCACTCAGCAAGCGACACGTGTAAAGGTGGATCTGACTCAGCCGCCAGCCCATGCCTAGTCGAAGTGACCCTCCTCCACCCAGTTAGCGACACCTATGATGCCAAATCTGACTTAGCCGCTAGCTCAGTCCTGGCCCAAGTGACAGAACTACCCCTTTGCACGAACTATAAAAGGAAAAACTATTCTCATACTGAGGTAAGCAATTCTAAACTCACAAAGGAAGAAAACCAGAAGAACTTCCACAATCCCATTTTTCCTCCCCTTTTTTGACATCAACTGACTTGATCGTCGGAGGAACAACCGGGGAACCAGACCCCGCCCTCTTACAGTTCTTTTATTGCGCAGGATTCCATCAGCCGACCTCACGCCAGATATACGGAGAAAGATTACGAGCTTCTATCGATAAACAAAATTCCTAGACTTATTGACTGTGTGATTATCAACATCAACAATATTCGTATCCGTATCCAATTTTAGCAGATATGAATATAAATTTTTCTTACCGAGGTATATCCGTATCTGTATCCGTATCCGAGATGGGTAAGCAGATATGAATATGGTAAGTATCATATCCAAGCTATATCCGGACCGAATGCACCCATAACGGTAACCATTCTTACCGTTTGAAAAACATTACACAAAAGAGTTGAAACAGATTAAATTTCACAAAAATCTCAAGACTTTGGGGGCATTCCCCAAGTTCAATTAACTTTGTTTATGCGATTTTGAGGAAACACCTCCAAGTTTTGAAGGGTTTGTGAAATTTACCCTCTTAAGAACTATATACTATTCTATCAAAAAATAAAAATAAAAATAAAACAAAGACAAAAACTATATACTAAGGAGTTATTAGAATGGTACAGAGGCACAAAATAAACTCCATGTGATGGTATACATGATTTACCTACCAATAGACTCAGCCAGTTTTTCATTGATTGAGTTATAACAGAAAAGGAAGTTAAAGTTCCTTTTCTTTTTAAAGTTTCTTTTTCTTTTTCTTTATCATTGGAGATAAGAATTGAGGTGAGCTTTCACTTTCTTTTTCAGGTAAATTAAAGAATTTCATTAACCATATCAACAGTTATGCACACAATAATTCTAGGCATACCCGGGGAACAATGAAAATACTATCTACTACAATTGCTCAACCCAAAATCGAAACAGGGGAGATACTTTCATACTCCAAACTTTTGCAATTATGTCAATTTAATCTCCTTAACCACTGCATTAACTCTCCATATCAACTGCTGAAACTCTTGAGATTATGTTCACGCCAAATATGATACACTATAGCAACAAAGGCAGCAACAATAAGTCTCTTCTTGAAATCTTTATCCTTCCTATGCACAAGAAACCAATCAAGTTCCTCACAAAAACACATGAGGCCTCTAGTAACTTACAACCAACATAACAACTTCCTCCATACGAGAGCAGAAAAAGGGCACCAAAAGGATAGATGTTCATCATCCTCATGGGCTTGATTGCACAAAATACATTTGCTCTCAGTGATTATATGCAAGCGTACAAGTCAATTTTGTGTTAATAACCGTCTCTAAGACGCTAGCGACAGTATAAAACAATGTTTTGGAATACAAAAAGAACTCCATACCAGAGAGGACCACGGTAGCGGGTAGCAGTGCTGATAAATAAGATTTTGAAACATGAAAGCCATATAAAGCTTACCCCCTGCTAGAATTAATACAAAACTATAATCCTCGACCCTCATCATAACTTTGGAGTTTCGGTGTTATGATTAGAGGGACTAAATTTAAGATGGTATCAGAGCAATCCAGGTTCGAATCTTGCTAGTCATGAATTTAATGCGGATTTTAGAAAATTATTACCACTATAATTCTCGACCCTCACCATAATTTTAGAGTTTCGGTCTAATGATTAGAGGGGCTAAATTTAAGAACCTGCCACTTAGCAAAAGTAGACAAAACAACAACAAGAGATCCATAGGTATGCAATAACCACCCATAAGTATGCAATAGCGAGTCTCTAATATGCAAATTTCTCATCCAAAACCAACAAGCTTTCACTTTCAACAAAAGAGTAGTTTATACTTTACTGATGATGCGTCTCAGGTTGGAAATGCTTATGTGTCCAAGAACCTGAATTCAAAAAATACGTCTACTAAAATTAGGCTAATTAAGACAACATTACAAAGATAAAGATGGCTTGGATATTAAATGAGATTAGTTTAAGGTTTCAACGTTATTCAATTGCTGTCATTGGACAACCAACAAGAACAAAACAAAATGGGGATGACACAAATAAATCTAGGTTTGCCATAACATTTTAGTGGTGTATATAGATTAAAGTCATTTCATTGTCACACAATAGAAAATGGTTTTTACATGAAAACCTGTTGGGTTGCGGGGTCATGCCCGCACGCCGCGGAAGCGATATCACCCGAGAGAAGGCCCTGATTTATATTCTCGTCTCACGAAGGAAACAAGAATAGAAAGTAAAATATCCCAACAAAATGAGATATCTACTCTTCCTCTCAACAGTACTAGGACTGAATCAATGGAACCTACAAACAATAGCAAATACACAGCAAAATCGTAAAGACACGAGATTTACATGGTTCGGCAAAATTGCCTACGTCCACGGGAGGGGTGAGGGGAGATTCGACTATGAAGAAGAACACCGACGACTTGTACAATCCACAAGCTCGTCCCAAAGATAAAGTTTTGATTTTTACCCAAAAAAAATTGACCTCTCTCTTGTAGAATCTCTCCAAGCTCTCTCTTTTTCTCTCTCTAGCCGCCGCCAAAAACCCTAGCTTTTTCTCCCACAAACTCAACTCTAAAAAACCCTAGGTTTTGTTACCTATTTATAGGAAAAGAATAAAAAACTTTCCCTTTTTATTAATTATTTTTCCTTTTTGTTTCGTTTTCTGTTAATGCAGAACGAATCCGGGTCGGTCGCGCAAGGGAGCACGATTTGTGCTCGTGGCCTCGTAGGTGGACCCACCCACGTGAGTTCACAATTCTCCACCTCGTACATCATTTGATAAACTTTAAATTTTAGACGAACACCAGAAGAACATCGCGAACATTACTAAAGAGATCTCCATCAGCCAAACCAGGCCAATCCAGCTGCGCCACTATACCGCGGCTGCCTACATACCCTCCACCGGGATCAAGCTAACCGTAGTTCTGCAATTATTCTCCATATAGTCTCCACCTCACCCCATCACCGCCAAGGGTCATGCCCTCGGGCGATCAACACGGCCGATATGAAGCAAATCAGCGGTGCTTAAACTTGCTACCTGTGACCACCTTGGTTAACATGTCTGCGGGATTCTCATTTGTATGCACCTTCATGAGAGAAACATCGCCTTTCTCTATGACATCTCCCACGAAATGAAACCTGACATCGATATGCTTGGTACGAGCATGATGAACTTGATTCTTCGCCAAGTGAATTGCACTCGGTATGCGCACAAGTTCACGTTCTCCTGCTCAATCCCCAAATCATCTAGAAGACCCCACAACCACAATGCTTCCTTCACTCCCTCTGCCATGGCCATGTACTCTGCCTCTGTAGTAGAAAGTGTCACTGTAGTCTGTAACATCGATCGTCAACTAACCGGAGCCCCATGTATCCTGAATACATAACCAGTAGTCGATCGCCGTCTATCTAGATCGCCCGCATAATCGGAGTCCACAAACCCATCAATCTAACATGTTTCTCCACCAAAACACAGACCCATATCAACGGTACCCTTTAAGTACCTCAGGACCCACTTCCTTGCTTTCGGTCGCCTTTCGGATTCTCCATGAATCACGACCACCCGACCGCTGTGAAATATCAGGCGTGTACACCATTCGTACATTAAGGCGCCAACGCACTAGCATAGGGAACCGCGCTCCATGTCGCCTTCTCTTCTGGCGTAGTGGGAGATTGTTTACCGAAAGCCTAAAGTATGGAGCCAATGGAGTCACCACCGACTTAGCACTTTGCATCCCGAACCTCACGATCACCCGCTCTATGTAGCCCTTCTGACTCAAGAACAATTGCCGGTTCGCCCGCTCTCTTCTAATCTCCATACCCGGTATTTTCCTAGCGGCCCATGTCATTCATCTCGAACTCTTCACCAAGTTGAGATTTCACCTATCTATCTCCACCACGCTCTTAGAAGCAATAAACATGTCATCCACATACAAAGGAGATAGATATAATTATCTCCACGAAGCTTCCGAATGTAAACGCAACAATCATAGTCGCTTCGGGAAAACTCATGCTTCAGCATGAAGGAGTCAAATCGCTTGTACCACTGTCGGGAGATTGCTTCAATCCATCACGGTGACTTCCTCAAGCGACACACATGATGCTCCTTGTCCTCAACCTTGTAGCCCTCGGGTTGATGCACGTAGATCTCTTCATCCAAGTCTCCGTGCAAGAAGGCCGTTTTAACATCGAGTTGTTCGACTCAAGATCATCATGAGCAACAATACTCAATAGCACCCGAATAGAAGTGTGTTTCACCACCGGAGAAAAGATCTCATTGTAATCCACACCCTCTTTCTGTGCAAAACCCTTAGCCACTAGCCTCGCCTTGTACCTTGTACCACCGAGCTCTGAAAGATCTTCTTTTCTTTTATACACCTACTTACAACCAATAGCTTTTCTTCCTACGGGCAATGGGACCACCTCCCATATTTGGTTCTTCCGAAGAGATTCCATCTCTTCCTCCATCGCAGCCAACCAACTCTCACTATCCTTATCCCGAATAGCTTCCTTGAAGGAGACCGGCTCGTCCTCCTCCACCTAGAGTGCGTATTCAACTAAATTAACCTGCCCATAGTGCTTCAGGGGTTGATCAGCCCCTAGCTTCTGTACCTGCTTGTATGCTCGCCTTGGCCTAGTGGAAGCCAAACTATCCTCGAGCTGCTGTTGTTGTAGTGCCTGTGTATTCTCCTGCTGAACCTCCCCCTGCTCAAGCTCATCATCTACCTGACTTTCCACTTAAACACGACTAGAACCTGATTGGCCTTTAGGTTCTATTGCAATAACCTGAGATTTAGAAGTCTCAACAGTCCTAACACCATCATCCTTGGACGCCCCAGCAATCATGGATTTCTCATCAAAGGTAACATCCCTGCTGATCACGAACTTTGAATTTTCCATACACCAAAGGCGATAGCCTTTTACGCCCTTCGCATATCCCAAGAATATTGCCTTCTTGGCCCTCGCGTCATGCTTTCCCTCGTTGACGTGATAGTAGGCGGTACATCCGAAAATTCTGAGCCTATCATAATCTGCATGCTCCCCTGACGACACCCTATAAGGTGTATCACCATCCAATATCGAATGTGGTGAACGGTTCAAGATGTAACAAGCTGTAGCCACCGCTTCTGCCCACCATTCGTTGCCCAATCCAGCGTATGATCGCATACTCATTGTTTTCTCCCGCAATGTTCGGTTCAGTCTCTCTGCGACCCCATTCTGCTGTGGTGTTGACCTGACTGTCCAGTGTCGAACAATTCCCTCGATCACGAACTCCTTAAAACACCATCTCAGATACTCGTGATCGTTATCGATCTCAGTGTCTTCAATTTCTTTCCCGTCCTGTTCTCAACCATTACTTTCCACTTCTTGAATGTCTCGAACACCTCATTCTTATGCTTCAGAAAATAAATCCAAGTATACCTTGAATAGTCATCTATGAACGAGACATAATAGCTGGAACCACCCTTAGAAGTGGTCTGAGCCGGACCCCAAACATCCGTGTGCACATACTCTAGTATCCCTCTGCTCTTAGACTTGCTTCTCGGCCGAACTCGTGTGACTTTCCATACACACAATCCTCATAAAATCCATGCTAGGTTCCTTGATTCTTCGCCAGACCCTCTTTACCAGCGAGAACTAGACCCTTCTCGACATATGCCCAAGCCGCCTATGCCATAACCGTGTGTGCTCACATGGGTCTCCACCACTTCCTTCGGTTCAACCATTTGCATCTCCGTCACCGTCGTGCACGAGAGTATATAAATTACCGTGATGAACACCATTCATCACTACAAGGGAACCCCGAACAACCTTCTTCACTCTGTTCTCCGTTATAATTTTGCAACCGCCGGAGTCCAATGCACCAACTGAGATAAGATTCTTCCGCAAGTCGGGAACATGCCTCACATCCGTCAAAGTTCGAACCACTCCATCATGCATCTTGATTTTGATATTACCTAGCCCCACCGTTTTACAAGCATGGTTATTCCCCATCAATACGGTTCCACCATCAATGTCTCTGTAGGTAGTAAACTACTTCCTATTTGGACACATGTGGTAAGAGCAACCAGAATCAAGTATCCACTTTCCAGAGATATCCTCGCCACCCGTAACGACATAGCACTCCTTATCGCTCCCTTCCTCTGAAACGTAGCTCGCCTCTTCCTTGTCCTCTCTTCTTTCAGTCTTGTTGTTGTTCTTCTTCTTTCCACCTACTCTCTTATTTGGACAGTGGACCTTGAAATGCCAAACTTCACCGCATTTAAAATACGATTTTCCCGCAAGAGGTCTCGATTTAGATCTAGACTTTCCTCCCTTGCCTTTTCCTCGCTCATTGCTCCTTCCTCTAGCAAACAATCCTGCGCTTGTTCTTTGTTACCACCGTAGTCATGTCCTTTGGTTGCAATCTTAGAAGGTCATCCGCTAGAAGCCATTCTAGTCTCATCCATCTTTAAATTGTCTCCTACAAGCATCAGTGTTTGCACCAGGTTCTCATAAGACTTCGGCAAAGATAGAAGTAGTAGAAGCGCCTGATCCTCATCTACAACTTTCACATCTATGTCTTTCAAGTCTGATATGATCCTATCAAACTTGTTGATGTATTCCCGGATTGATGAGCCCTCCTCCATCTTGCAAGTATACAATTTGAATTTTAAATAGATCCGGTTCGTTAGACTCTTCGTCATGAAGGTACTTTCTAACCGACCCGCACTTATGACCGTTTCCTCTCCATCTACCAAAGCTATATCCATTTCAAGGCATAGGATAATCGGCGTGCTTCGAGATCGGCTCCTCCCAATCCTCATCAGACATATCCTTGTGCTTCTTCTTTTTTGTAGCCAACGCCTTGTGCAATTTTTGCGAAATCAGTGAGTTTTTCATCTGCATCCTCCAATAGGAAAAATCATTCTTCCCATTAAACTTTTCAATCTCGAATTTTCCTACTTTGACCGATTACTGGTAGACGCCATTCTCTGTTTGTATTAATAAATCCGCTTCTCTCAGAAATTACCGAGCACCACCTCAAATCAGAAGTTACACCACTTTCAATCTGAATAACAGCTCTGATACCATTTGTTGGGTTGCGGGGTCATGCCCGCACGTCGCGGAAGCGATATCACCCGAGAGAAGGCCCTGATTTATATTCTCGTCTCACGAAGGAAACAAGAATAGAAAGTAAAATATCCCAACAAAGTGAGATATCTACTCTTCCTCTCAACAGTACTAGGACTGAATCAATGGAACCTACAAACAATAGCAAATACACAGCAAAATCGTAAAGACACGAGATTTACATGGTTCGGCAAAATTGCCTACATCCACGGGAGGGGTGAGGGGAGATTCGACTATGAAGAAGAACACCGACGACATGTACAATCCACAAGCTCATCCCAAAGATAAAGTTTTGATTTTTACCCAAAAAAAATTGACCTCTCTCTTGTAGAATCTCTCCAAGCTCTCTCTTTTTCTCTCTCTAGCCGCCGCCAAAAACCCTAGCTTTTTCTCCCATAAACTCAACTCTAAAATACCCTAGGTTTTGTTACCTATTTATAGGAAAAGAATAAAAAACTTTCCCTTTTTATTAATTATTTTTCCTTTTTTTTTGTTTGTTTTCATTCCACGGCGCATTCCATTCCCTTCCTCCCATTCGTCGTGGGCTCTTGTCCTTATCCATTATTCCCATCTTTATTCCCCCTTTTGTCCACTTCACATATTAACTATTTATTTTTATCCATATATACTTTACTTTATTCAAATTGATACACATTTTACCCCTTCTCATCCTCCCTACACCACCCCACTTTGATCCTCCTTCACCTCCTTGTTCTTCTCCTCTCATCCCTCTCGTTCTCTCCATTTCTCCACCATCTTCTCACTTCTAATTTCTCCAAACCTAATCTCTTCCCTCCTTTCCTCCCATCTATTAATCCCCCTCCCTCTTCCTTTTGTATCCTCTCCTCCTCCTCCTCCTCCTCCTCCTCCTCCTCCTCCTCCTCCTCCTCTTGAATTTCTTCAAACCTTACTCCTCCTCCTCCTCCTCCTCCTCCTCCTCCTCCTCCTCCTCCTCCTCCTCCTCCTCCTCCTCCTCCTCCTCCTCCTCCTCCTCCTCCTCCTCCTCCTCCTCCTCCTCCTCCTCCTCCTCCTCCTCCTCTCTTTCTCCCTCTCAAGTTAGATTGGAGGTATAATAGGAACCTTAGATTTTTTAAAATAGAAATTATCAAAAGCTTGATATTGCAAACAAAATGTAGTTGGTTTTAATAAAAATAATAAATAAAGATGAAAGTATCAATTTGGATAAAAGTTTAAAATGATTTTCATGTAAAAATCATAGCAAAAATAATTCAGTTGTATTTTTGGTTGCATGTACCAATACAAAGTTGTTGTTGGTTATGTTATCAACAAGGGCTCTCATGTCAACTCTATATCAATCGGTTAGGGGTTTTATATACCCCTCAAATATTCTATATTTATAAATTTACATCCTAAATCTTGATAATTGTAAAATTTCTCCTCAATTCTCTCACATTGAGTTTTTATTTGTCGATATGAAAATATTGTAAGACTATTAGAAATTATTGAAAAATTTTGGCGTTATCATAGTTGTAAAGTAGTATTGTTAAGTTAGAGGAGTGGAAAAATCTAATGTGAGAGAATTGGAGGGGTAATTTTGTAAATACGCACCAAGATTTGGAGGGTAATTTTGTGAATATAAAAGATTTGAGGGGTATATATGCAAAAACCCCATCTGATTAAGGTGTGAAGTCCCCCAATGTGTTTAGTCCGGCATCAGTGGGTGAATGAGAAATTTGGTGGGTTATATAGTAAAGTCTAAGGCACAAGTGTAGCATCGACTAGTCGATTTTGGCAGTGGCTTGAGCCAAACAACGCGATATACTCAGTGGTTTCACGGCTTACATCACGCCAACAGACTCGCGGGCTCGGGGCGTGATAAAATGATATCAGAGCAATTAGCCAGCCGGAAGTGTGGAGCTAAGTGCTATGTGAGGCTAAGTGTTACACTACATGACCGCAGTGGGAGCCACCTCTAGAGCCTGTAAGAGCCACCTTTAGAATCGATATCGCATGGCGTAATATTGGGATCATGTAGGGGGTGGGCATCGGCTGAGTCGGGTCTGACCCATGAACTAGCCCGAACCCAACCCGGTCCACATAAGCCAGGCCTAATTCTTTATTCGTGAGTCTAAGAGCCGACCTAGCCCGACCCACAACTCACATGGGTTCGAGCCGGGTCCGATCCGGCCCACATGGTGCGAGTCGCTGATCGACCCATGGTTTTAACTTTTTCCTTTTTTATTTACTATATTTATATTGATACTTATAAATTTATTTTTAAATAGCATCTATATTGAAAAAACTTTTGAAGCCTTTTTCTAGAGGTTTATCTCTTAACTAACGAATTATTATTGACTAACTATTATTGTAGATTGAAAAATTACATGGACTGTAATTTACAACTATAATTTTCTCTTCTCAAACTGTTTATTTTTACCTCCAACTTGCAAAGTATATTATTCATTTCTTCAAGATTTTTAAATGTTTCATCAAACATTTTTAGTTTCGTGTTTCTTAAAGTTTTTGAGATATTCTCACCACACTATATTTTTAAATTTACTTTAAGCCCACAATACTCTCTTAAAATTTCTCTTTTTAAAAGCGGTCATGTGTAAAGTTAACATATAGTCAATCCTTTTTATTCGAGATGCAATCGGACTAGTTTGCTATCGTGCTAGGTTAATTTTGTTTTAAAAGACTGAGACCGCCCGGATAAAAATGGTAGTGCAAGTGGTCGGGCCTAGTTCTTTGCTCGAGTTTAGACCTACGGCCCGGCAGGTGATATAAAGGGTTAGGTCAAGACCTATGGTCGATGGGCGGTTCATTACGGTGACCATGCCATACACACATTAAGATGTGCCAATTGACATGTTGTGATGAGGATATCGCTTGTTTAAGGTGAGGTGATTGTTAATCCTCCAATGTGTTTAGTCAGGCATCGGTGGGTGAATGAGAAATTTGGTGGGTTATATAGTAAAGTCTAAGGCACAAGTGTAGCATCGACTAGTCGATTTTGGCAGTGGCTTGAGCCAAACAACGCGATATACTCAGTGGTTTCACGGCTTACATCACGCCAACAGACTCGCGGGCTCGGGGCGTGATAAAATGATATCAGAGCAATTAGCCAGCCGGAAGTGTGGAGCTAAGTGCTATGTGAGGCTAAGTGTTACACTACATGACCATGATGGGAGCCACCTCTAGAGCTGTAAGAGCCACCTTTAGAATCGATATCGCATGGCGTAATATTGGGATCATGTAGGGGTGGGCATCGGCTGAGTCGGGTCTGACCCATGAACTAGCCCGAACCCAACCCGGTCCACATAAGCCAGGCCTAATTCTTTATTCGTGAGTCTAAGAGCCGACCTAGCCCGACCCACAACTCACATGGGTTCGGCGGGTCCGATCCGACCACATGGTGCGAGTCATTGATCGACCCATGGTTTTAACTTTTTCCTTTTTTATTTACTATATTTATATTGATACTTATAAATTTATTTTTAAATAGCATCTATATTGAAAAAACTTTTGAAGCCTTTTTCTAGAGGTTTATCTCTTAACTAACAATTATTATTGACTAACTATTATTGTAGATTGAAAAATTACATGGACTGTAATTTACAACTATAATTTTCTCTTCTCAAACTGTTTATTTTTACCTCCAACTTGCAAAGTATATTATTCATTTCTTCAAGATTTTTAAATGTTTCATCAAACATTTTTAGTTTCGAGTTTCTTAAAGTTTTTGAGATATTCTCACCACACTATATTTTAAATTTACTTTAAGCCCACAATACTCTCTTAAAATTTCTCTTTTTAAAGCGGTCATGTGTAAAGTTAACATATAGTCAATCCTTTTTATTCGAGATGCAATCGGACTAGTTTGCTATCGTGCTAGGTTAATTTTGTTTTAAAAGACTCGCACTGCCCGATAAAAATGGGCCGGGTGCAAGTGGGTCGGGCCTAGTTCTTTGCTCTCGAGTTTAGACCTCGGCCCGGCCGTGGGCGGTATAGGGTTAGGTCAAGACCTATGGCCGATGGGCGGTTCATTACAGGTGACCCACCCTGCCACGCCCACCTATTAAGATGTGCCAATTGACATGTTGTGATGAGGATATCGCTTGTTTAAGGTGAGGTGATTGTTAATCCTCCAATGTGTTTAGTCCCACATCAATAGTTGAATGAGAAATTTGATGGTTTATAAAGTAAAGTCTAAGGCTCAAGTGCAACCTCCGCTAGTTGATTTAGTAGTGGTTTGAGTCAAACAACACTATACTCAGTTAGTCCTCTGACCTACATGGCCAATGGGCTCAACGAGCTCGACATGACATAAGGACTAATTAACTGGATTAGGATTGAAGCGAAATGAGAGTAGACTCTTTAAATAATTAACTATGTCAAGGGTATTTTTTAAACTGAAAAAACTGGTCCAATCTTAATACATTTTCTAAAGTATGTTTTCTGCCCTTAACTACGTTACTTCCGATGCCAACCAGGCCCTAGGAACACATTTTAGACCTTACCAAAGAAGTTTACCACCTTACGTTACACTTTAGGAAAACATTTGTGTTAAAGGTCCTTTTTAGTACATCAAACACTAAAGTTGTGACAAGTATTGTTTGTTACGATTTATAATCTAGCACGATAGATTGAAACATCTCATGTGTGGCCAATGAGATTTAAAATGGGGTTAATTATAGAAAACCCCTTGAACTTTGGGGAGTTGCACTAAACCACATCAACATTTTTCCTTCAACTAAACCTTCTTGAACTTTAGGAGTCATTGTACATAACCTCCTAAACTTTTTCATTCCACTAAATTTCACATAAAATTTCTCGTTTAATCTCCAAATTAGCACCATCGATTCTAACATCTCATGTGACAAGCATTTACCAAGAAAAAAATGAAAAATAATCCCTTAGTCTCAAATAGTTACCTATTTTTCCTTTTTAATAAAAGAGTATATTTTGGGACTAAGAAGGAATTTTTGCCTTTTTTGGCATATGCTTACCCAGTGACGCGTTAGAGTTTATGGTGCTAATATGAGGATAAATGAGAAATTTTTAGGTAAGATTTAGTGGAATAAGAAAGTAAGATTTAGAGGAATAAGAAAGTTCAATGAGGTTATGTGCAATAACTCCTAAAGTTCAGAGGGTTTTAGTCGAATAAAAAACAATTGTGTGTGGGGTCGGGGGATGTGCTACTATGATAAAGGTTCCTTCCTCCGAGCTTGGGTTTTGTTTTGTCTGTGTGTGGTTGGGGGATGTGCTACTATGATAAAGGTTCCTTCCACCGGACCAAAACTTTCAAGCCCAACTTAGATTTCAGTCCATCACTTTATGAAAACCCCATTAATTGACTCTATTTTCTTAATTTCAAGGCAACTGTGATAGATCTCTTGTAGTATCACCCGGTTGTGAATAAACTCTTTATAGTTCTATTTGTCTGGATAGAGCCCTGTAGTATTGCCCAATTAAGCTGTGAATAAACCCTCTTAGTGAACTTTCTCAACTCTCTAAAAAAAATAGCAATTGGAGGTATATCATCACCACTAGAACTATAGGGAGATCTATCCGCCTCCTCAAAACTTTTTTAACGATTCTAAGTGTCAAAATAAAATTGACTCAAGGGGTCTATCTATATCTATACTACTTATAAAAGTGGATTCCCATGTCAAAACTTTTGATTACCTTTTTCATCCTTTCAATCAAAATTTTGACATGATAATAACATTAATTAATATTAACTAACTATTATTGTAGATTGAAAAATTACATGGACTGTAATTTACAACTATAATTTTCTCTTCTCAAACTGTTTATTTTTACCTCCAACTTGCAAAGTATATTATTCATTTCTTCAAGATTTTTAAATGTTTCATCAAACATTTTTAGTTTCAGTTTCTTAAAGTTTTTGAGATATTCTCACCACACTATATTTTTAAATTTACTTTAAGCCCACAATACTCTCTTAAAATTTCTCTTTTTTTAAAGCGGTCATGTGTAAAGTTAACATATAGTCAATCCTTTTTTATTCGAGATGCAATCGGACTAGTTTGCTATCGTGCTAGGTTAATTTTGTTTTAAAAAAGACTCAGACCCGGGCCCGATAAAAAATGGGCCGGGTGCAAGTGGGTCGGGCCTAGTTCTTTGCTCTCGAGTTTAGACCTCGGCCCAGCCCGGCCCGGGGCCCGGTATAAACCGGGTTAGGTCAAGACCTATGGCCGATGGGCCGGTTCGGCCCACGGGCTGACCCAGCCCATGCCCACGCCCACACCTATTAAGATGTGCCAATTGACATGTTGTGATGAGGATATCGCTTGTTTAAGGTGAGGTGATTGTTAATCCTCCAATGTGTTTAGTCCCACATCAATAGTTGAATGAGAAATTTGATGGTTTATAAAGTAAAGTCTAAGGCTCAAGTGCAACCTCCGCTAGTTGATTTAGTAGTGGTTTGAGTCAAACAACGCACTATACTCAGTTAGTCCTACAGCCTACATCGCGCCAATGGGCTCACGAGCCCGGGACGTGACATAAGGACTAATTAACTGGATTAGGATTGAAGCGAAATGAGAGTAGACTCTTTAAATAATTAACTATGTCAAGGGTATTTTTTAAACTGAAAAAACTGGTCCAATCTTAATACATTTTCTAAAGTATGTTTTCTGCCCTTAACTACGTTACTTCCGATGCCAACCAGGCCCTAGGAACACATTTTAGACCTTACCAAAGAAGTTTACCACCTTACGTTACACTTTAGGAAAACATTTGTGTTAAAGGTCCTTTTTAGTACATCAAACACTAAAGTTGTGACAAGTATTGTTTGTTACGATTTATAATCTAGCACGATAGATTGAAACATCTCATGTGTGGCCAATGAGATTTAAAAATGGGGTTAATTATAGAAAACCCCTTGAACTTTGGGGAGTTGCACTAAACCCTGTCAACATTTTTCCTTCAACTAAACCTTCTTGAACTTTAGGAGTCATTGTACATAACCTCCTAAACTTTTTCATTCCACTAAATTTCACATAAAAATTTCTCGTTTAATCTCCAAATTAGCACCATCGATTCTAACATCTCATATGACAAGCATTTACCAAGAAAAAAAATGAAAAATAATCCCTTAGTCTCAAATAGTTACCTATTTTTCCTTTTTAATAAAAGGGTATATTTTGGGACTAAGAAGGAATTTTTGCCTTTTTTGGCATATGCTTACCCAGTGACGCGTTAGAGTTTATGGTGCTAATATGAGGATAAATGAGAAATTTTTAGGTAAGATTTAGTGGAATAAGAAAGTAAGATTTAGAGGAATAAGAAAGTTCAATGAGGTTATGTGCAATAACTCCTAAAGTTCAGAGGGTTTTAGTCGAATAAAAACAATTGTGTGTGGGGTCGGGGGATGTGCTACTATGATAAAGGTTCCTTCCTCCGAGCTTGGGTTTTGTTTTGTCTGTGTGTGGTTGGGGGATGTGCTACTATGATAAAGGTTCCTTCCACCGGACCAAAACTTTCAAGCCCAACTTAGATTTCAGTCCATCACTTTATGAAAACCCCATTAATTGACTCTATTTTCTTAATTTCAAGGCAACTGTGATAGATCTCTTGTAGTATCACCCGGTTGTGAATAAACTCTTTATAGTTCTATTTGTCTGGATAGAGCCCTGTAGTATTGCCCAATTAAGCTGTGAATAAACCCTCTTAGTGAACTTTCTCAACTCTCTAAAAAAATAGCAATTGGAGGTATATCATCACCACTAGAACTATAGGGAGATCTATCCGCCTCCTCAAAACTTTTTAACGATTCTAAGTGTCAAAATAAAATTGACTCAAGGGGTCTATCTATATCTATACTACTTATAAAAGTGGATTCCCATGTCAAAACTTTTGATTACCTTTTTCATCCTTTCAATCAAAAATTTTGACATGATAATAACATTAATTAATATTAATCTTAATATTAATTATTCAATATAATAATAAGTATAGATTAAAATAAAATTTCTTGATCAGGTTTTTCACGGATACTTGTAGGTGTATTAGTGTCCACTCCTTGTGGCAAAGACTTCATGCTCTTCTTGAGAAGCGGAAAGTCGCCACTTCTTCATCGTCCTTCTCTGGGAATTGAGCGGCATGGCATAGTTTGCCTTTTCC
>CM022706.1:39613072-39735956 GCA_012295165.1 Asparagus setaceus | reverse complement strand
TCCGTAACCCGGTTCCACTGATCGAATTGCGCTGTGGTCCACCGGACACAAAAGTCCCCGCGACAAAGCAAAGAACCCACGCAAGCGGGGACCTCGATATAACAGATCCTCGTGTTTGTTCATACAGAAAAAGTTGTAATCTTTTTGATTTTCATTTTAAGCCTTATAAAAGGCTATATCTTCTTTGAATTTGTTTCAGCGATCAGTTTGTAACAGCTTCAAATCAATGACAATCAAACCGACTTTTACCGCGAACAAGAACGAATTCCTTGATTCGATCTCGCTTCTCCTCGATCAACGCCGGTTCAACCTCTATCTCGGGTTCCAACCTCTTCTGCCGCTATTTGCATATTTACAAAATAAATATTATAAATATGCAAAATTTAAAATCTAAATATATACAATCAATAAATATGTAAAATTATTTAAAATTGAAATATAACAACTAAATTGAATTTTAAAAATCAATATTATTTCACATATTAATTAAATAATTACCGTTTTGATCTTATCCAAGGTAAAGCTCCTCTCTCAAAAACGTTAATTGCTACTCCATAACATAGGAAAATAATCAAAACTAAAAAATATAATAACAATAAATATGACAAAAAATCTATAACCGGAAAAAATAACAACTAAATTGAATTTGAAAAATCAATTATTATTTAACATTTAATTAAATAATTATCTCATTTTATTTATCCGTTGTAAAGCTCCCTTAACTAAACGCCGCATTGTATTTCTCATCTATAACATAAGAAAAATAATCAAAATCCAATAAATATAACAACAAATAATTTTCAAAGTTTAAAATCTAAAAATTACAAACTAAATTTTTCTTTATGTATAAATATCAAAATTACATTTTTTTTTCAATCCAAACGCCTCTTCTGTTATGCTAAAAAAATCTTGAAACATGCACATAACAATTAATATATATTCTGTTATGCCAAAAATCCGCGATTTTACCATATATTTGGTTTCTAGTTTCAAACAAAAAGATATTCTGCCATAAATTGTGTGAAATATAAAATCAAACAGAAATATCTCTCAAAATTTCGGTGAATATTCCTGGTTGGACTTCTTAAATATCTCTAGATCGGGATGAAATTCTGATTTACAACATATCAATCACATACAAAACAGACTTCAGAAATATGCATCATATCCTAAATTATTATTTTATTTATGAGAAGATTTAACATTTTGAAATAATATCCAGATTGATGAAATTCCATTTACCATATCAATTACATACAAAATAGATTTCAGAAATTTGCATCATATCCCAAATTATTATTTTGTTTATGAGAAGATTTAATTATTTGGAAATTCGGAACGGCTAATAATTA
Source organism: Asparagus setaceus (assembly GCA_012295165.1). Classification (NCBI taxonomy): domain Eukaryota; kingdom Viridiplantae; phylum Streptophyta; class Magnoliopsida; order Asparagales; family Asparagaceae; genus Asparagus; species Asparagus setaceus. The sequence goes on along the minus strand of CM022706.1, from coordinate 39,734,604 downwards.
ATTCGAAATTTTAGTAAATTTCGACTTCCGCCAAGATTATTAGTGTCCACGCAGAATAAAAATTATTTGTGAAGTATGAATCCTATGTGCTTCCTTGTGAGTTTTGATGTCTTTTGGTTTTGCTTTAGTGTATACCCTAGTAAAAGATGGGTATGCTTACTCTTCTTTCTATACCATTGTATTTTATTTTCAGGAGGTAACCTCATCAAGGTAACTATATTCACATCTCCTTCTTTTTAGAATCTGTTATCCTATAATTTGGGTTTGAATTAAAAAGATATTACAAAATTGTAGGATTTGCTTTCCAATAATAATGTTGAACCAAACAAAATATTAGAAATCCCAAAATTTGTATAAAACCCTATGGATTTGAAATTTTCTATGAGATTACAAATCCTAAAATTTTGGCATTTGAATCAAACAGCCCTTAAAACAAAACATCCAAAATCACACCCAAAAAAAAAAAGAAAAAGAAAAAAACTTCATTGCAAGTAACAAACAAAATTTGAAATTTCTCCTCTGTTTCATACAGCATGCAGTATCTTTCTGCATGGCTGATTTCAAGACTCGGGATTGAGAGGACTATGAGATCGTTGTCATTGGGTACGCAATTCAAACCCTAGAGTTTGATAGTGGTCTCGAGTTTTTAATTTGGTTGAGATACCAGCTCTTCTTAGCTCCAATCCCATGCCTAAATCCAACAAGGTAACCGTTCTCTGCCTTTTGATGCTTCTTTGTTTATTTACTGAGAAATATGGATAGTAATTTATGCTTTGTTTCATTGCAGGAAACAAACAAAATTGAAAGCATGAAGCTAATTTAAGGTGGCCATGCAACTGCAAGGTTATTACTTGTGGAATCATAAACAAAGATGGAAGATTTGCATCAGCTTCAATTCCTTTAACTTAAAACACTATTTTTAAGCTAATAGGATTCTTTTGTTTGAATCTATGTGGTTGTAGTAGTTGCAAGTAACAAGCAGAAACCTAACCACTTTGTCAAAATAAGTGCTCCCTTTCTCAAAGCAAGTGCTCCCTTTGCCGATGTCCCATCATCCTCATATCACAAACACTGCTTCTTTGTTTGAGGTAAGCTTCAAGTTTCTTAAGATATCGTCACAAAACTTTCTGATTTATAAGTTTCTTTGGCACCAAAACCTCATTTATGAGTATGCACATGGTTCGAAAAAGAAATCAAATTGTCAAGAAATGGAATCAACAGGCATAAGAAAGGCATGATTAGGTGGAAAATTATCTAGTTCATATCCAGTTTGGAATAGTGAGCATGCTAATTATAAGAGGTATGATTGTAGTTGAAGGAGTGGAAATGATGGGAAAGAGTAATTAGACTATGATGCATGCTGTAGAACATGCACAAAAACATGCACAAGACAGCAACAAGAATGATTACTATAGGCATTGTAATAATTAATCAGGTGACAGCGTTTGGGCCGAACAGTAGTCGACTAATCAGATTGTAGTCGACTAATCTACAGTGCATTAGTCGACTAATATGAGTTGTAGTCGACTAATCTGGGCAGATTCCGAAAACAGGTCTGATTAGGAATTGGTTTCAAACCCATTCGTAGAGGCTATAAATAACCCCTAACCCGATTGTTAGGGTAAGTTTTAAGCACGCTTGGAGCGCCTTTGAGAGGGTTTGTGCATCTTTGGAGAGGAGATCTTTTGAGAGATTGAGAGGTTTGTTTTAGGGTTTCTTTGTGAGAACTTGTAATCCTAATTTGTATTCTCTTTCTATTAGTGAAAATCCTCCCCACTCGCGGACGATCAGGCAACTCGCAACCGTAAATCTCGTGTCTCGAATTCGCCCGTCCGCTACCAACAACCCGTATCGAGCTATTGTTGATGGAAGTGGTGTAATTTCTAATTTGAGGGGTGTTCGGTGATTCTCGAGAAGCCGGATTCACGAAGACAAACAGAGGATGGCTACCAACCAAGATCGACCAAAGTGGGAAAATTCGAGATTGAAAAGTTCAATGGGAAGAACGACTTTTCCTATTGGAGGATGCAGATGAAAACTTTCTAATTTTCGCAAAAATTGCACAAGGCTTTGGATGGAAAGGAGAAGAAGAACAAGGATATGTCCGGTGAGGATTGGGAGGAGTTGGATCTCGAAGCACGGCGCCGATTATCCTATGCCTTGAGAGGGATGTAGCTTTCTTGGTAGATGGAGAGGAAACGGGTGCGCGTGGAAGAAGTTAGAGGTACCTTCATGACTTAAGAGTCTAACTAATCGGATCTACTTAAAATCCAAATTGTATACTTACAAGATGGAGGAGGGCTCATCAATCCGGGAACACATCAACAAGTTTGATAGGATCATATCAGTTTGAAAGACATAGATGTTAAAGTAGGAGGCGAGGATCGGCGCTTCTACTACTCTCTCAGAAGTCTTATGAGAACTGGTGCAAACACTTGATGCTTGTGGTGAAAATTTGAAGATGGATGAGACTAGAACGGCACTTCTAGCGGACGATCTTGGGAAGATTGCAACTAGTGACATGGCCACGGTGGTAACAAGGAACAAGCGAGGGATTGTTTTCAAGAGGAAGGAGCAATGGCGAGGAAAAGGCAAGGGAGGAAAGTCTAGATCTAAATCAAGACCTCTTGCGGAAAAGGATGTTTCAAGTCGCGGTGTTGGACATTTCAAAGTCGGTTGTCCAAATAAGAGAGTAGGTGGAAAGAAGAACAACAACAAGGCGAGAGGAGAGGGCAAGGAAGAAGCGAGCTACGTTTGGAGGAAGGGAGCGATAAGGAGTGCTATGTCGTCGCGGTGGCGAGGATATCTCCGGAAAGTGGATACTTGATTACGGTTTGCTCTTACCATATGTGTCCAAATAGGAAGTGGTTTACTACGAGAGGCATTGATGGTGGAAGCTGTATTGATGGGGAATAACCATGCTTGTAAAGCAGTGGGGCTAGGTAATATCAAAATCAAGATGCATGATGGAGTGGTTCGAACCTTGTGGATGTGAGGCATGTTCCCACTTGCGGAAGAATCTTATCTCGGTTGGTGCTTTGGACTCGGTGGTTGCGGATTGTGACGAAGCGGAGTGAAGAAGGTTGTTCGTGGTTCCTTAGTAGTGATGAAGGGTGTTACGTCGGTAATCTATCTCTCGAATGCAGCGGTGGCAGGAGATCGGTGGTTGGGAATGAAGGAAGTGGTGGAGACCATGTGAGCACACCGGTTATGGCATAGGCGGGCATATGTCGAGAAAGGGTCTAGTTCTGCTTGGTAAAGAGGGTATCTGAAGAATGAAGGAACCTAGCATGGATTTTCGCGGTTGTGTGTATGGAAAGTCACGGTCAAGTTTCGACGGCAAGTCTAAGAGCGGAGGGATACTAGATTATGTGCACACGGATGTTTGGGGTCGGTTTAGACAACTTCAAGGGTGGTTCGGGTATTATGTCGTTTATAGATGATTATTCTAGGTATGCTTGGATTTACTGAAGCACAAGAATGAGGTGTTCGAGACATTCAAGAAGTGGAGAACAATGGTTGAGAACGAGACAGGGAAAAAATTGAAAGCCGAGATCGATAGCGGTGCGAGTATCTGAGATGGTGCTTTCAAGGAGTTATGTGATCGAGGAGAATTGTTCGACGGGCGGTCGAGTCTACACACGGCCGAGAATGGGGTGTGAGGCCCGAGGCCGAACAGCGGTGAGTATCGCGATCTTATGCGAGGATTGGGCAGCGAATGGTGAAGCGGCGGTGGCTCTGACTTGTTACATAGTGAACCGTTCACCACATTCGACATTGGATGGTGATACACCTATAGGGTGTGGTGAGGAGCATCACGATTATGATAGACTTAGAATTTTCGGATGTACCTACTATCCGTCAACGAGGGAAAGCTTGATGCGAGGGCCAAGAGGCAATATTCTTGGGATATGCAAAGGCGTAAAGGCTATCGCCTTTGGTGTACGGAAGATTCAAAGTTAGTGGTCGCGGGGATGTTACCTTTGATGAGAAATCCATGATTGCTAGAGCGTCCAAGGATGATGGTGTTATGGCTGTTGAGACTTCTAAGTCTCGGGTTATTGAAATAGAACCTAAAGACCAACTAGGTTCTAATCGTGCTCAAGTGGGAAGTCGGGTAGATGATGAGCTTGGCGGGAGGAGGTTCAGCGAGAAAAATACGAGGCACTACAACAACAGCGGCTTCGAGGATAATTTGGCTTCCACTAGGCCAAAGCGAGCATACAAGCGAGGTTACGGCGGGGGCGATCAACCCGAAGCACTATGGGCGAGCTAATATGGTTGAATCGCTACTCGGTGGAGGAGGGCGAGCCGGTCTCCTTCAAGGAAGCTATTCGGGACAAGGATAGTGAGAGTTGGTTAGGCTGCGATGGAGGAAGAGATGGAATCTCTTGGGAAGAATCATACATGGGAGGTGGTCCCATTGCCCATAGGAAGAAACTATTGGTTGTAAGTGGGTGTATAAAAAAAGGAAGATCTTTCGAGCTTCGGTGGTGTAAGATACAAGCGAGGCTAGTGGCTAAGGGTTTTACGAGAGGGTGTGGATTACAATGAGATATTTTCTCGGTGGTGAAACACACATCTATTCGGTGCTATTAGTATTGTTGCTTATGGTGATTTTGAGCTAGATCAACTCGATGTTAAAAGACCTTCTTGCACGGAGACTTGGATGAAGAGATCTACATGCATCAACACGAGGGCTACAAGGTTGAGGATAAGGAGAATCATGTGTGTCGTTTGTGGAAGTCCTGTATGGATTAAAGCAATCTCCGGCGATGGTACAAGCGATTTGACTCCTTCATCTTTGGCATGAGTTTTCCGGCGATCATGATTGTTGTGTTTACATTGAGCTTCGTGGAGGTAATTATCTATCTTCTTTTGTATGTGGATGACATGCTTATTGCTTCTAAGAGCGGGGTGGAGATAGATAGGTTGAAGTCTCAACTTGGTGAAGAGTTTGAGATGAAGGACATGGGTGCTGCTAGGAAAATCGGGTATGGAGATTAGAAGAGAGGCGAATCGGCGATTGTTCTTGAGTCGAAGGGCTACATAAGCGGGTGTCCGAGGTTCGGGATGCAAAGTGCTAAGTCGGTGGTGACTCCATTAGCTCCACACTTTAGGCTTTACGGTAATCAATCTCCCACTCACGGTGGAAGAGAACACATGGAGCGTGTTCCTATGCTAGTGCGGTTGGCGGTTTAATGTATGCAATAGTGTACCTGCATGAGATATTTCCTGACGGTTAGTGTGGTCGGTAGATTCATGGCGAATCAGGAAAGGCAGGAAGCGTGAAGTGGGTTCTCGGTACTTAAAGGTACCGTTGATAAATTCTGTGTTTTGATGGAGAAACATGTCGATTGATGGGTTTGTGGACTCGATTATGCGGCGATCTAGATAGGCGGCGATCTACTACTGGTTATGTATTTAAGATACATGGAGCTCGGTTAGTTGGCGTCGATGTTACGAGCTCTGATGGCACTTTCTACTACATAGAAAGTACATGGCCATGTGAGAGTGAAAGGTTGCGGTTTATGGGGTCTTCTAGGCGATTTGGGGATTGAGCAAGCGTGAACTTGTGGTGTGACGGTCGAGTGCAATTCGGCGAAGAATCGAGGTTCATCATGCTCGTACCGCATATCGATGTCGAGATATCATTTTGTCGGGATGTCATAGAGAAGGTGATATTTCTCTCATGAAGGTGCACACGAATGAGAATCCATGGACATGTTAACCAAGGTGGTCCGCGGTAAGTTTAAGCATTGCTTAGACTTGCTTCATATCAACCGTGTTGATCTGAAAGGGGCATGGCCCTTGGTAATGGGTAAGGTGGAGATGAGGTGAACTACGATGAGCTTGATCGGTGGAGAGTGCGTGGCGACCGCGGTGTAGTGGTATTTGGATGGCCTGGATTGGTGATGGAGATCTCTCTAGATGTTCTTGGTGTTCTTCGGTGTTCGTCCAAAATTTGAGGTAAATCAAATGATGTGCAGGTGGAGAATTGTAGAACATGCATAAAACATGCACAAGCAGGTTTTAGAGTTGTTAATTAGACTACTAGGCATTGTAGTCGACTAATCAAAGGACAAAAGCGAGTTTTGGTGGGAGCAGAGTAGTCGACTAATCTGTATTGTAGTCGACTAATCTGATTGCATTAGTCGACTAATATAAGTTGTAGTCGACTAATCTGGCAGAATTCAAAAGCGATTGATTAGGGTTTCAAACCCAATTGCGTAGAGCTATAAATAACCCCTAACGATTGTTAGGGTAAGTTTTAAGCACGTTTTGGAGCCTTTGAGAGGGTTTTGTGCATCTTTGGAGAGGAGATCTTTTGAGATTGAGAGGTTTATTTTAGGGTTTCTTTGTGAGAACTTGTAATCCTAATTTGTATTCTCTCTTTCTATTAGTGAAAATCCCTCCTTACCCGTGGGCGTAGGCAACTTGCTTAGAACCACGTAAATCTGTCTTTACTCTTTATTGTGTTTTTGGCTTTCCGTTTGTGGTTGTTTCTCTCGAGTTCCTGTCCATGGCAAACCATGCTTATTTGTGAGAGGATATAGTGCCCTTAGAATATTGTAATTGCTAAATATGCTTAATATAAGAGATTATAAAGATTTCAGATTAATGCTTATTTGTGAGAGGATATAGTGCCCTTAGTATATTGTAATTGCTAAAGTGCTTAATATAAGAGATTATAAAGATTTTGGATTAAGGCTTTGTTGTTCCTGTTCTTGTGATTGTTGGTACCTACATTTTCATAATAGAATTTAGTGAATAATGAATAATTTACATTTTCATAATAGAATTTAGTGAATAATGAATAATTTTTGAATAAATTGTGTTCTTGAATTGAGGAAAATGAAGAATGACAACCAGTAGCACCATCCTTTTTGTGCCATAATCGGCAATATATTCTTCTTCATGTAGCTTTTATAATGAAGAAAACAATTTTATTTACTCAATTGTGAGCATTGCTGTTTTGTAATTTATTGGCTTTGCAACATTGTCATTCCTTTTATTGGGTTACACATTTTATGAAACTTAAATACATGACAGGAAGAGAGTACACATAATGTTCATGACCAAGTATTTTGCAAAAAATGCTACTTAATCTTATATAAGATTTCAGTCACCATTAATATAATCTTAATTCTTTGCCGTTTTATGTGCTCGAGCTAGTGTTAATAATATTTACTTGTCTGCCTTTCACATGTACATTCTTCTTTTGTTGAAACTTACTTTGTTTATATTTGCAGGTGTTCAAAATGGAGAGAAAATGTTATAAGGCTCTATATTAGAGTGCACAAGCTGACGTTCACCTAGCCGATCTTGATTTGAAGAGCCCATCAAGAAAGCCTTTGAATCAAATGTGATAAATTCAGGGATTTGAAGATGTAGTACATGACGCTAAAGGAGAAGAGAGGGGGACAGAGGTTTAAGACAAAATGTTTAACAAAATGAGCAAACTAGAACAGATAGAATCAAATGTAATGAATTCTCTTTGCTTTAATTTTCTTCTTGAGTCCAATTTGTCTTTTGATAATGAGGTTGCATATGTTAACCCTTTATTATTTAGTGGTTTGTAAGAAATTTAACTATATTGAAGAAAGTAATTATAATTTGATCGAGAGGCTAATTTTGTGACATTTGTTTTATCTCTTTTGTATATGCAATAGAAGTGCTTATAAATGTATAACTAGGATTTCAAAAGAAAAAGGGAAAAAGTTTTAATTTTTTTCAAATTTTTATTACATCCTAGATAGATATTTCTTCTAGGATGAGTATCCTAGATGGATATTCTCTCAGGATGAGCATCCAGATAGAAAATCCGTTTGGGATGCGTTAGATATGCTAGACGGAATTTCCGTTTAGGATGATCATTCTAGACCTGCTAAAGTAAAAGAGAGAGAGAGAGAGAGAGAGAGAGAGAGAGAGAGAGAGAGAGAAAGAGAGAGAGAGAGAGAGAGAGAGAGAGAGAGAGAATCTTGTAAATTTTTCTTAAATTGAATGTTGAGTGTGCACATATATTTATACAAGTAGAGGAGAGTGAGGTGTGTTCTCACAACCAATGTGGAACTAAAAATCCACTACTAACACTATTATAAACACTATTATCAACAGCCCCCCTCAAACTCATGGTGGATCAAACAAAGTGAGTTCGTACAAAACTGAACCGATGAACAGGCGGGGCTTTTGTGAAGAAATCGCAAGCTCGTGTGGATGAGACATGAGGCGTAGAATTATTTTATCTTTGATAACTTTTGTGAGGATAAAATGGCGTCGATCTCAATGTTCGGTCCTCTCATGAAATCGGATTATTAGCAATCGGATGGCACTCTTATTATCACAGTATAGATGAGTAGGAGTCAAAATAGAAAACGAAATCACGAAAGGCAGCGAAGATGAATAATCTCTTTAGCTGTTGTGGACATTGCACGATACTCGCCCTGGCTTTGGAAAGAGCAACAACATCTTGTTTCTTACTCTGCCAGGAAATAAGAGAATCACCAAGAAATATACAATAACCTGTGGTAGACTTCACGGTAGTGGGATCACCACCCATCGACATCGTAATATGCACAAAGCTCTAACTTGGATGTAGCGAGCGAAGGAAGGAGTGCTAGTACCGGAGATCTGGAAGAATCCGTAATAAGACGGCATAGTGTGCGAGCGTGGGGCACTACCAAATTGTCTGACAATACCAACAGCATGAGAGATATCTGGTCGAGAGATGCACAGAAATACCAACTGACCGACAAGATGTCGATATCGGGTAGGATCGAATAGATGCTCACCATCAGTAGAGCGAAGTTTGACATTCTGTTGGAGTGGAGTATCGACAGTTACATCGTCAGTTAGCTCAGCTCGATCGAGAATATCCGAGAGGTACTTACGTTGAGACGATATTACACCTGGGCCTTGAGATTTCTAGACCAAGAAAATAGAAGAGATCCAAGATCCTTCATGTGGAACTATTGTTGTAACTGAGATTTTACGTATTGTATACCAGCCACATCGTCACCTGTAATAATCATATCATCTACATAGATGAGTAATAAAACTCTACCACGCAAGGTAGTACGAACAAACAGGGAAGCATCTTGATGACTTTTCATAAAACCCACCTTGAGCACGACATCACGAAAACACTCAAACCAAGTGCGGGGTGCCTGCTTGAGACCATAAACAGCACGACGAAGGAGACCAACATGTCCCAGAGGAATATTAGACCCTGGAGGCGGTTGCATATATACTGTCTCAGATAAAGAGCCATGAAGAAAAGCATTTTTAACATCCATCTGATATAAGGGCGGCGATGAGCGGCGGCGCAAGGAGAGTACGAATAGTGGGCATTTGAGCAACAGGAGCAAAAGTCTCCTCATAATCAATACCTTATTACTGAGTAAAACCTCGAGCCACTAAACGAGCTTTCCGACGCTCAATCGTGCCATCAGGATGAAACTTGAACTTATAAATCCATTTACTGCCAATAAGAGAGATCTCATGAGGACAGGGAACAACATCCCAGGTATGAGTTTGCTAAAAGGCTTGAAGTTCCTCAGCCATAGCCTGTCGCCACTCTGAAATTTGAACTGCCTCTTGAAAGGACTTTGGTTCAACGGTAGTATGAATGGCAGCAAGAAAATTATGAAAAATAGGTGAATAGGAAGTAACAGAAGCATACCGGGCATGCATGACATGTGATCGTTTGCCTCGACGAAGAGCAAGAGGAACCTCAGGCGGGGAAGATGCTGGCGCAGGTGCATGGAGATCAACAGTATGTTCTGGAGTGAGAGCTGTGTCCATGGAATAGGGATCAAATGGTGTAAGAGAAGGCTCGGGTGAGGAAGAGTCAACAGAAGGAGAGGGAGAGATGTCAGGGAGATCTCGAAAGGAAAACTGAGGTGAAGAAGTGGGTGATGCAGCTGATGGGGAAGCATGATCAGTAGAGTAGAGGAAATTAAAGTCATCAGAAGTAGAATAATATGGAGAATCCTCTTCGAACTGAACATGACGAGATATATGAACTCGACGAGTTGCTAGATCATAACAACGATAACCTCGATGGTCTGAACTAATTCCTAAATAGACACAAGAAACAGCTCTGGGAGACAATTTATCACGTTCGTGAGATGGCAGAAGAACAAAACATCGACAACCAAAAATGCAGACTAGATCATAACGAGGAGGATGAGTATAAACACGACTATAAGGAGTAGCACCAGAAAGAGAGCCAGATGGGGTGATATTAATGGCATGAGTCACGGTGAGAATGGCCTCAGCCCAGAAACGACGAGGAACAGTGTAAGAAATGAGCATGGATCGAGCAGAATCAAGGATATGACGATGTTTGCGTTCAGCAACACCATTTTGCTTATGAGTGTAGGGACATGACTGTTGAAAGATAGTCCCATGAGAGGACATGATAGAGCGCATGGTAGAGGATAGGTACTCTTTTCAACAGTCCCATGAGAGGACATGATAGAGCGCATGGTAGAAGATAGGTACTCTTTGGCACAATCAGAACGGAAAACTTTAATACAAGATTGCCATTGAGTGAAAATCATAGCAGTGAATGCTTGATGATAATACGTCGAGGCGATTCTTAAGAAAGTAAACCCATGTAAAACGAGAGAAATCGTCGATAAAACTAACATAATATACGTAGCCAGATGAAGAAGGCAAAGGAGCTGGCCCCCAAATATCAGAATGTACTAAATCAAATAAGGAAGTGGATTCAGATGTACTCATTTTAAATGGTAAAGCAGTGAATTTAGCCAATTTGCAACCAGTGCATGACTCAATACTAGAACTAGATGATATAGGACCAAGTACCCCAGACTGAATAAGACTCTCCAGCCTTTTATTAGACACGTGACCAAGTCGTCTATGCCACAAATTGGCAGGAAGCGAGGTAGAGGGTTTTGATGAACGAACAGAAGCAACAAGAGAACGTGGACGTATGGACTCTGGAAGATGAAGATATTCCAGAAAATACAGCTTGTGCCTCCTACGACCCACCCTAACCGTCTTGTCCGTCAGTGGATCCTGCACAATACAAGTATCAGAAGAAAATGAGACAAACAGGCCAGCTACACATAAAGAGCTAATAGAAATTAAATTCAAGCACAGCTGAGGAGCCACATAGACGGGACCAAGTGTTAAACGACCAGATGGATCATTTTGTGGAGTAATAGAGCCATACTGAGTAATGGACAATGGTTGTCCAGCAGCTGTGTAGATGGGGGGAAGAGAAGATGAAGTGAAGACAGATGATAAAAGTGAGGCATTACAAGTCATATGAAAGAACGGCCAGTCAAAAATTCAAAGATCATTCATACCGAGAGGCCAGAAGGATTAGTGAAGAACCGACAAAATGCATACCGTAGATTTGTGAGGCGATGTGGAGGTGATATCTTTGAAAAGCATCAAGTTGGCCGAAGACTTTCAATAGCTTGAATAGTAGAGTCCGGAAGTACTAGAAGGTATAGCATTGGCCGCCAATCCGGTGTACGAGAGGGTTGAGGCCCGAGGGGTCGCCGACCATGACCGATGCGAAACGTAACTTCGGGATGAAGCTTGAAGCATGTCTCAATGCGGTGTCCTTCCTTCTTGCAATATTTGCAAGAGAGCTTAGATCGAGCCCGTGGAGATGGAGCATATGGAGAAGTATGATTCATAACAGAACAATGATAGGTACGATGAGGCGATGTCGAGAGAAGAGATAGGAGTGTCTGTTGATAAATTGAGTCGTGCGATCTGGCTGCCGGGTCTCATAAGCATTGAGAGCTCCCATAACTGAGGCCAAAGTCAAAAATTGAGGCTGATGAAGTAGTTGATCAGCCATAGTTGAATATTCAGGAAGGGACTGAAATAGTTGATGCACCTCACGCCGTTCGTACCAAGCTAACCAGTCTTCATATGTGGAATTACATCCAGGAAGCATGGAGCGTAATTCTGTCCAAAAACCTTGCATTTGTCCAAAATGGGACTGCAGAGAGGAACTACCTTTGCATTGTAGAGCAATGCATTGCAGAAGATATGCCTCCCGTGCACCCGAACACTCGGTGAAGCGCTTCAGCGATTCCACATGGCTCGGCGAGGGAAGCGAACCAATCTCGGCGGTGAGACAGGCCAACAGGAGTGAGATAATCCATGACACGAAATTCACGCAATTGCCGGTTTGAACTCTCCTTGACATAGAGAGCCGCGGCGTCGAAGATCGACATCACTCTGCCGGGCGGTAGTCTGGATGAAGCAACATTACTGATGGACGGTGGAACTGGTCCCGTAATGGTGAGATGATCAAGCAAACCAGAGCCACGCAAGGCATTAGTGACAATAGAGAACCACCCTGCCCAGTCACTTTGATCATTGAGGGTCAAAGATGGTTTGAGAATCTTCTCTGAAGGAACCATAATAGCAATGTTGAGATGTTCGGACGTCGAGACGGCGATGCCGCTAACTTGAGACCGAGAGACGATTTGTTTTGCGCAGCGAAAAATTTTGGCAGCACCTCCGGTACACAAAGGGCACAACAAGAGAGCTAGATCACAATAAGAATTCCCGTCTCACTAAGAAAATAAGAATCTGAAGCTAATATCTCAACAAAGTGGGATATTAGCTCTTCCTCTCATCAGTTCTAGGACTGACCTGTCGAGGGAACCTAAAAGGTTATTACAAATCAGCAAGGCAGAGATATTGCAAAAGAATGCAGAAGCGTAAAAAAATTATTGTAAGGGAAATAACTCTAGCTCTGATACTATGTTAAAGTAAGAGAGAGAGAGAGAGAGAGAGAGAGAGAGAGAGAGAGAGAGAGAATCTTGGGTAAATTTCCCTTAAATTGAATGTTGAGTGTGCACATATATTTATACAAGTAGAGGAGGGTGAGGTGTGTTTTCACAACCAATGTGGGACTAAAAACCCACTACTAACACTATTATAAACACTATTATCAACATAGACGAATTTCATATAGGATGCAAATCCATCTAGGATGAGTATCCTAGACTGAAATCTATTTAGCATGCACTATTCTAGATGGAAACATTCTAGACAAAGTATCCTAGACGGGATTCCGTCTAGGGTGACCATCTTAGATGGATATGGGGGCATACTAGATGGATTTTATTGTCCAGGATGCTCAATTTTCTACTAGTGACAGTTAGAGTTTTATGCTTCTAAACTGAGAAGCAAAGACAAGTGAAACTTTTGAGACCCAACCTGTTCCTTCATCTGTCAAAATACTGCTCCTATAAGCATACTATCATACTCCGCTTGATGATGATTCACTTTAGGTTCAACCTCAATCTGCTCTGCAACCTTCTCCCATCTTTTCACTGAAACAATAAAACTTGGACATATGCTTAAGATCATACGTAATGCCAAATATCGACAAGGAAGGATTAACTCTTTCCATAACAATCTTGATCAATAAAACCACTACAACAACTCCATCATGTTGATTCTTCCTGAAATCTATTACACTATCTTGTGACAACTTGATTGAGGACTCCATATGAGGATCAACTGTAGGATTTGTTGGGATGGGTTTTCTGTTCAATGTGGAGGATGGACTAATGATGGTTATAGATTTATAAAGTTTACATGTTGAGGCCTCGTTTGACAAAGGGTTAAGTGAAGGATTGAGATCACGTTTGTTTTTTATCTCTGGACTTGGGGTTATTGTATTCCCCGGCTATAATACTTGGACTATTTTAGGCTAATGCAATGCTTGTTTTTACATGGACTTACATTCGGGCTAACTTAAAATAGTTCATACAAGTGTTTGTTTTTGGGGAGATTATGACTATTTGGACTAAGATCATATCCAGAAAGACTTTTTTATCCTCAAGTCAATTAAAATAGTGTTAATGCACCACATTTGGCTTGGATTGTGATCCGTGATCAATTTTTGTGAGTGTAATTAATTTTTTCAATTGATTGCTTAATTTCTTTAGCTTGAAAACTCTTCTTCTATAGACTCTACGTTTCTCATTTCATGTAGCAAATCTTTCGTGCTTTGAACTTTATACTATATGACATATTTATCTATGAAACCAGGAGAGGGCAAGACGAAATTTCGGAAACAATTAGCTAGTACAACATCTTCGCTCATATAAATCCACTCATCATGATATGCTATAAATATGCTATTGTGAGCAAATGATCATGAATTCGAACATGTTATTCTAGTATATTTGAAAGACATTTTCACTTGGATCCCCAATACTATCTTTAAAACAATACAAAAACACAAGAAATCATAACTCTAGACTCCAAATAGCCATTCCCATTCTATGCTAATGTTTCTTACATATTTGACAAAGTTTACTACATGATTGAAACATATTATGTCAGCAACATTTGCTAAGACAATAAGAAAAAAAACAGTCATAAACACTTGGAGCAATTCATCTAAAAATTAGACATACCACTGTATATTTGCCATGATATAATAAACAACTCTATTCATTTAACAAACACAAGTCATACAAAACTAAAATATATAATTAAATATGAGGTTCTTCCAACAAAGTACCAAATAATACTTGAACATAAGAAAATCATCCACTAAATATAAGACATAAAAGATTGTACTAAAGTGTTATAATAGTCATGCAACTAATATCCAAAATCAAACCAAGAGTAGGAAATTTAAATTTCCTCATGAAGCATCATCTTCACATTTTCCTCCTTATCTTCATCCCGAAGGCTCATGAAGGGGTCTACATATGCCGGAGTGTTGACTATAAGCTTTGCAGCAGTGACCCTTTGTTGATGGATAAAGCTTGAACACTTCATGATAATTACAAAACTTTCGGACGCATCTCAGACAAGTCCTGATCATACCCCAATCCTTTGGGCCACCACCCCTAGCTATCAAGTAGAGCAATTGATTAAACCATCGATGCTCTTGTTCAATGTGTCCACACAACCAATCAGTGCATCATTTGATTTTTGCCTCTTTGTTGAACTAGTAGGAGTTGTCTTCTCCGAAACCCGGGTTGATGGCATACCGATGTTGGATGAATATTGTATTTTACCTAATCCTTTGGCTGTCACTTCATCTTGAATATCAACAGGCGACCTAGAATACTCTTTCTCCATTCTTCTAATGCATCACCGGGTGACTTAGCTGCTACACCAGTGTCCCTGTCTTTCCCATAAATATATTGCCAGTCTTTGTACCACACTAATGGCTTGTTACGCCATTTTTCCAATTTGGCATCTTTCAGCGTAAGGGAAATAAATAAATATATATATATATATATATATATATATATATATAGAAATAATGTATATGAGGTGTGATTCATTTTCTTTAAATATTTCTAGAGATAATAATGTGGTGAGGCCCACCTTGCTAGTCACATTAAAAGGTGTGGGCATGTCAACTCATCATTGGTAAATTTCATTTAGCAAAATGAGTCACACCTCATATACATCATTCCCTATATATATATATATATATATATATATATATATATATATATATATATATATATATATATATATATATATATATATATTACTCAAACAATAAAAACATACTAAAAGCTAATCATTATTAGAAGAAAAAGTTTGAAATGTAAAATCATTTAGGGAAAAACTATAAAAATATCAAGAAAGTGTTTACTAGTCCTGTTTTTACACTATATTCTAACCTAAAAAATAAAGCAAGAATACTCATTTATCAACTAATAAGGAATATAACAAACTATGATAAACCTTAGTTGATAGTCCATCAGGTTATCTACACTTGTTTGGTTGTCATTGGGAAAAATTCTAAGCAAAAATATTGGCAATTATGTTATTGGACAAATTTTTAAAAATAACCTTTTTGAACAGAATATTAGCAAAATCGACCCTATTCGGAAAAAATGAGCAAAATCGACCGTTTCTGCTCATGTGGGCAGAAAACGGTCGATTTTGTTGAAAGAAAATTTTGTAATACACGGGACTACTAGTCCCGTATAATTACAAACCGCTAATTAAGAGTTCCTGCAGCCACCCGTGACCCCTCCCCGCTATATCCCCGTGACCCCTCTTAGCCCTAAAATCCCCTGACCCCTCCCCTCAAATCCACCCACCGACCCGGGCACCAAGCTCGACGGTCGCCTCAAGCGAAGCTCTCAACAAAGCTTCGTGACCCGCTGCCTCAGGCACGGTCGCCTCCAGGCCAGCTCTCGATCACGATGGCCTCGGCGAAGCTCTCGAAGTTTGCAACTGACCCTTTGCCGCCTCCAGGCCAAGCTCACGACCACGGTTGCCTCGGCCAAGCTCTGTGGCTTCGCGACCATAGCCGCCTCGACCACGCCACGTCCGACCAAGCTCTCGACCACTGCCGCCTCAGACCACATCCACCAAGCTCCAATCAAGGTGAAAATTTTCTCTATTTTTTGTGAATTTTGATGAATGGTATGGACTGATTAGGATTAGGGTTTAGCGTAAATTTGATTTAGGGTTAATTTTAATTGGGATATGAAATTTGTGGTGCAATTTGTTTTTCTATTTGTGAATTTGATTAATGATATTGATGGATTAGGCTAGGGTTAAATTTTGATATGTATGATATGGTTTATGATTTAGGGTTTAATTATAATTGGGATATGGCGTAGTGATTTGTAATTTTGTGAGAATTTTG
The DNA here is from genome assembly GCA_012295165.1 of Asparagus setaceus. NCBI lineage: Eukaryota > Viridiplantae > Streptophyta > Magnoliopsida > Asparagales > Asparagaceae > Asparagus > Asparagus setaceus. Next base: position 39,717,959 of record CM022706.1, on the reverse strand, counting down.
ATAAATGATATGAATTGATTAGGGTTTAGGATTAATTGGGATATGGAAATGTTTAGGATTTTGTGAAATATGATGAATAATGTGATTTGGAAGTTAGGGTTTAACTAGAATTTAGGGTTTTAAGTTTGATTTTCAATGTGAATTTGATTTTCAATTATAATAGATTATTTGCATATGATGGAATGTTGATTTTCGGTTCGATGGCGAACTCTATCCCAATGATTTGCTTCTTCAATGGAATCCTCGGCGTTGGAGTGAATAGTATGCCTATGTATGAGGGAGGTTCAAGGAAATTGTTTATGCTATCTACATCATGCAATTTTGATGAAATGATGAAGGAAATACATAGAGTTACTAAAATTAATAAAGAAGAGTATGCAACTAAGGTGTTCTTCAACTGTCAGATAAATGAGAATAGAACAATTGCCGTAGAGATCACCGACGATGAGGAGTTGAATGACATGAAACAATTAGTCCAGAAGCAAGTGTCAATCGAGTTGTTCATTGAGAAGTATCCGATTCTCGAATTTGCCCAAGTTTCGAGACCTCAAGGAGAGTTCTCCCACATGCTTGACTTAGACAATGAATCGAGTGGTTTTATGACATCTCCAAGTCAAGAGCCGTGGTCTCAACTACAACATTTAAGCGGGCATTCTCTTGGTGGGACGTCAAGTACTATATTTAATGACGCTTCGGGCCATGTTACGGGTAACTTACAGTCCGAATCAATTGTAGAAGAAGAAGCAAATGATGACTCAGAAGATATTGAAGAAGATGGCGTGCAAATTGATAGCATGCATGCTGCTACCGGAATCGATGATGACTCCCGTTGGATGGATCAATTTTATTTTAACAATGATTATGTGGAAGCTGAAGATCCGCTGCCTGACGAGTTTCATAATGAGGATTGGATAAATACCTTTCAAGCTGAATTTGTTGATGTTGGTCCAAATTTTCAACGGCATGAGGACTTCACTTTTAAAAAAGGGGATCTATTCGAGAACAAGGAGGCATTGATTTATGCAATCCGAGAATGGTCCATCAAGAATCGGGTCAAATTCAAGCCGGTAAAAATAAATGCAACAAACTACCACGTAAAATGTTACTTTAACGAGAAAATTGAAGTAGAGCATGCAAGTGAGCAGGATGAGAGAAACGCGAAATGTCCTTGGTTGCTAAATGCAGCTGTGAGAAAATCATTAAATGGGCAATTTGTAATCTCTAAATATTGCGGACTTCATACATGTTGCAATCCGTTCGTGGATGTTGATGATTACTCTGCATCTTCCTCATATATATATAAGCTAATTATGCCTGAAGTGAGGGCTGAACTTGATCTAAATCCAGGTCAGATATTTCAAAGGGTATATGACATGCGGGGCATTAAGATATCTAAATATAAGGCATATGATGTAAGGAGGAAAGTGTTATCTAAAATATTTAGAGATTGGGAGAAATCTTATGAATTACTTCCATAATATCTTGAAGCTATCAAGCGAAAAAATCCAGGTACTGAATATGAAATAATGTCCGAAGAGATCGCACCGGGGATGGAGAGGTTCACTCGAGTATTTTGGGCGTTTGGTCCTGCTATCAAGGGTTTCACTTTTTGTCGTCCGTTATTGAGCATCGATGGCACACATTTATATGGCGAGTACAAAGGCGTGCTTCTTGCGCCGACCGGTGAAGATGCAAATGGCGGTTTATTTCCTTTAGCATTTGCAGTCGTGGAGGTAGAGGATACTTCTAGTTGTAAGTGGTTCTTTGAACTTATATACAAGTTTATTCCAAGTGTCCGATAGGGTAAAAACGGGATTACCTTTAAGTTGTAAGTATACAACCTTGATCAAGTTATAGTATATAAAGTTATCGATCCCACGAGGAACGTGAAGTAGGAGTTATCCAAGTTTGGTTCTTTTTAGATTATGTGCGCAACAATTAGGAGTTATTCAAAACAAAAGTAAAACATGGTAAAAGTGGTGGTGAAGAGGTTAGAGAGTGGTTGTGGATTATGTAATAAAGCGAGGAAGAAAATGAGAGTGGAGAGATTAAGCGTGTGTGATAAAGCGAGGAAGAAAGTGAGTGTGGAGGATTTAAAGATGGAAGTGGTAAAGTGAAAATAAAAGAAAATGAGTTTGAGGGATGGAGAGTGATTGTGATTTGTGTAAATAAAAAGAAAAGAAATCAAGAGAGGAGAAAGAAAATTGAAGGAAAATAAACAAATGAAAAGCAAGGATAAGAGGAAAATAAAGAAGGTAAAGTATGGAAGATTAATTAAAGATATGAGGAATCTAAAGTAGATCCACTTAGCATATCTCAATCTTATGGGAATAAGTTGGATTTATTAGCTAGTTTTAAATAGTCTCTAGGGATCCCATAAATATTAGCTCCACACTTAAAAGGTAATTCCCTAGAGGGTTCTAGCCTCAAGGTGAATTAAAGAAAAGAAAAATCTATACTAGAAAGTAAATACAAGAATTAAAGACATTGCATGAAAGTAAATTGCATGAAAGTAAATCTAAGCTATAAAGCATATAAATGAACAAGAAATGAAAAAGAAATGAAAAAGAAATAAAAAGAAAAACCAACAACTCGATCTTCATCTCATCCTCCTTTTGGTCCTTGGACAAGAAGAAGAGAAAGAAAATTGAAGAGGTGAAAAATTTTATTTATTGTGTAACAAAGTTATAATTTTAGAAGGTCTTCTCAATTAAGAGTAACTCTCCTCTTCAAATAAAATTTTTCTAAAATATTTCACACTCAAACCTCTCCCCTCTACCTCTATTTATAGCCCAACGGAGTGAACATGAACCATTGGATCAAACTTGGCCACCAAGGAGTTGAAATCAGCCCAATTGAATCGGTTGAAAACCAATGGTTGTGTCGATCGGCCGACCGATTGGTCGACCGATTGGTTTCCAACCGATTTTATCTTTTTCTTAATATTTTTGCACGAATTCTTCTTGGATTCCTTGGGTGTCTTGGGCCTTCGTTTGTCTTTAGATTTAGGCTTTAAAAATTGGTAGAAATTCAGAGGATTTGAGTCACATGGGCTCTTATTCATTAATACTCCATTAGCCTGCAAATTAAGATAAAAACAGTTATTAGCAGGATATTTATTCTAATAAAATAGGTAATGTGGGTATAAAATTATAATTAAATTGTGATTATCAGTGTCCATACGCCAAGAACAATTACTTTTATCTCAGATAGGATGAAAGGAATTATAAGGGCGTTGCATGAGGGTTTTGGTGCACCACATCACCATCGCTATTGCTTAAGGCATATAAGAGATAATTTCAAGAAAAAACACGGTGAGGTTGATTTGCAAAATCTTTTGTGGCAAGCTGGGTGTGCAACCGACACATTAGTGTATGAACACTGTAGGGAGAAAAATCAAGTCTTTGTCAGTAGATGCACATAACTGGATTGAAAATAACTTGAAGCCTCAATTCGAGCATCGATGGGCATTATGTAAGGATGGCGGGGTGCGGTTTTGCATGATGATAACTAATTGCTCCGAGAGATTTAACGGCGTACTAAAGGAGCACGAGCTATGCCAATACAATCCTTGGTTGCGAGAACATTCTATAAGCTAAACGCATATTTCAACAAAAGGCGTGGTGATGGCGTAGACTGGACAACACATTACACACTGAAAAATGAGTCCATTTTGCATAAAAGAATTGTCGCAGCTCGATTATGTGAAATTACTGTATTCAATGACAACAAATGGCAGGTACAAGATTGTGACGGTATCTACACCGTTAAACTATTTGATATTGATTGCACTTGCACTTGTAACATACCACAACTCCAAAAAATGCCTTGTGCACATGTTCTAGCGGCTTCTTCCAATCAGCAAGGAGGTGCTAGAATTCCCTATAATCGGTATTGTTCACCGTGGTATTCAACAATTCACTACCGAAATACATATAAGGAGAGTTTTCATCCTCCCGATGATAGTCGGTATTGACCTGAATATAATGGACAACGTCTAATTCCACCTCAATACAAGAGACAAGCAGGCCGACCGCGATTTGCATGAATTAGGGGAACCATGGATCAAGGACGAGAAGGAGTTGTCAAGCATAATAAATATAGTCTTTGCGAACAACCGGGACATACTCAACCTCGTTGTCCATCTAGACCTAATAGATAGCAATTAATCGGTAATAATTAAGAGTTCAAATTTTAATATATGTTAATAAAGGAATGTAATTAGTATATAGTGTTATTAATATGTGTAGTAATTGTATGTGCAGGTATCTACACCATGCTACCCGGGCCGGTCAGTGATGAGGTCCTATATGACCAGTCTCGACACCGTTCAAATATTATATCATTTACAGAGATAATTAATTTGTTCAATACATATTTGTAGGCGATAAAAACTGCTTATCAGTACCCGAGCAAGACTCGTGACGGTGGGTTGACAACCTACGATCCATTCGACAAACTGACGCCGCACAACGCGTGAAGCAAGTCGACGAACACATGTGAGCCGGCGAGGCTACGTGTTATGGAATAAATCTAACAAGCAAAGCTTCAGCGAGATCGATCGGATTCGAAAGTCAACGGCGACATCACCGGGAAAACTAAGCGGGAAGGCCAGAAAGCGGCGGAAAGCAGCAGCGGCACACCTCGGCCAACTTGGCCGGCGAACCTCGCCTTTTGGTGAACCTCGCCTTCTGGCGAACCTCGCCTTCTGGCAAACCTCGCCATCTGGCGAACCTCGCGGTTTGGCGAACCTCGGTTCATTCTGGCGAACCTCGCCTTTTGGCGAACCTCGCCTTTTGGCGAACCTTGGCGAACCTCGCGGTTTAGCGAACCTCGGTTCATTTTGGCGAACCTCGCCTTACGGCGAATCTCGCGGTTTGGCGAACCTCGCTTCGGCGAACCTCGCCTTCTGGCGAACCTCGCCTTCTGGCGGATCTCGCGGTTTGGCGAACCTCGGTTCATTTTGGCGAACCTCGCGAACCTGCGCCTTACGGCGAATCTCGCGGTTTAGCGAACCTCGGTTCATTTTGGCGAACCTCGCTTTTGGCGAACCTGCCTTACGGCGAATCTCGCGATTTGGCGAACCTCGCGGTTTGGCGAACCTCGGTTCATTCGGCGAACCGCCTTTTGGCGAACCTCGCCTTCGGCGAATCGCGGTTTGGCGAACCTCGGTTCATTTTGGCGAACCTCGCCTTCGGCGAACCTCGCGGTTTGGCGAACCTCGGTTCATTCGCGAACCTCGCCTTACGGCGAACCTCGGTTTGGCGAACCTCGGTTCATTTTGGCGAACCTCGCCTTTGGTGAACCTCGCCTTTGGTGAACCTCGCCTTACGGCGAACCTCGCTGATTTGGCGAACCTCGGTTCATTTTGGCGAACCTGCATGCGGCGAATCTCGCAGTTTGGCGAACCTCGGTTCATTTTGGCGAACCTCGCCTTCTGGCGGATCTCGCAGTTTGGCGAACCTCGGTTCATTTTGGCGAACCTCGCCTTTTGGCGAACCTCGCCTTCTGGCGAACCTCGCAGTTTGGCGAACCTCGGTTCATTTTGGCGAACCTCGCCTTCTGGCGGATCTCGCAGTTTGGCGAACCTCGCCTTCTGGCGAATCTCGCACTTTTTGCGAACCTCGTGTTCATTGGTCGAACCTCGTGTTCACTTGGGCAAAAGCGGCGGTGGCGAAAACTTCGGACCCGAGAAGTGTCGAGGCTTGGCGGACACCAAAGGTGTCGGCCATGACCCGGACACCAAAGTGTTCTTGGCCGACACCAAAGTGTCCGCCTTGACCCGACACCGAGGTTGGAGATCGCCGGACACCAAATGGTGTCCGGCCGCCAAGCATCCCCTCTTGATTATTTGCCTATAAATAGGTGAGGGGTCTTCATTTTAAAGGGGTTGGATTTTCTGATATTTGAGAGGAGCTCTCGCGAGATCTACGAGCAGTCGACGCACGGTTCCAAGCACCGGCGAGCACAAGTTCCGTCGACGTCAGATCTACAAACCGCGAGGTAAGCAAACTCGGGTCGGCTACAGATCAGCGTAGATGATTTCTCCTAGTAGATCTCACCCGCTCCGGCGATCCTCTCCTTCGTGAGTGTGATCCCCGAAGGCGATCCTCTTCTTCGTGAGTGTGATCTCCTTAGGCGCTTCGTTTCCTTCGTGAAACGAGCCCCTTCACGTCTGTAGTTCCTGAACCCGGGTCTCTACCTGGATCGGAATTGCGCGGTGGTCCACGGACGATTCAAGTCCCCGAAGCAAGCAACTAACTCACGCAGTTTAGGATCCCGATATAACAGAGATCCTCGTGTTTGTTCATACAGGAAGAAGTTGTAATTTCCGTTTTCATTATACGCCTTAAAATAAAAGGCATTTTCTTTTGAAATTTGTTGTAGGCCAAAGAAGCTGTAAGCAAGTTCAACAAGCAATGAATAACAAAACGACTTTCCCCGCGAACAATATTACATATTGTTAATTTCTTTATTATTGCATATTGTTATTATTGCAATATTGTATTCTTATACTCTATTTCGTTGCTTTACAGAGAGGCCCGGATATCGTCATGGTTGATCATAGCCTCGGCCATAGCCGTTGGCGACTAAAGGATGAGCGTATCATTACAGCTGTAGGACGGACCGGTTTCTTGACATGTTCAAAGCTTCATTGGATGAAGCTAGATTGGCCCCTACTCACTGCTTTGATAGATAGATGGAGACCGGAGACCAATACTTTTCACTTCCGAATGGGCGAGGCAACCATTACTCTACAAGATGTATCTATTATACTCGGTCTCCGCGTAGATGGTCCTTGTGTTACTGGCCATGATAGAGCTGTCTGGCGGACCAAATGTGAGCGGCTGTTGGGTGTAGCTCCGGAGTCAATGCCCGGAGGGAATATTAGATTGAAGTGGTTGAAAGAGGCCTTCTCAGAGCCATTGCCTATTTATGCGCCACAGATATTGATTGAGCAACATGCACGTGCATATATTATGCACATGATTGGTTCGATATTATTTCCAGATTCGAGTAAAGATAAAGTGCATGCGAGGTATGTGTATTTGTATTTTGAATCTGTATTTAATTGAATTAGCTTCTTTTAATAAATTGAAATGTTGTGAACATGCTAGGTGGTTACCACTCCCTGAGGACTTGAACGCATGCGGTGCGTTATCGTGGGGTAGTGCCATTTTGGCGTATCTATACAGAGAGATGTCCAAGGTGGCATTCATGCAAAACCGTGACTTCAAAGGGTGTCTAACCTTACTTCAAGTTTGGGCATGGGAGAGACTTCATTTGAAGCCGAGACTATGCGTGCATATACAATTAGATGGACACATTCCACTGGGATGCATGTATCTATTTTTTGATGTAGCAAATATAATTGTAGTTATCGTTGTTGATACAAAATTTTGAAAACAACATAGATGGAATGTCCAAAAAGTTTGCGGCAAGACCCCAGCTAGACAATTAGATTTTTACCAAAATGAGCTTGACCGTATGAAGGTTTATCAAGTATCTTTTCTACAAAAATGAGCTTTTTCTTTTATATGTTTTTTAATTTTAATGATATGCAAAAAAAAGTGTAATATTCTATAGATGGAATGGGAGCCATACACTTCATTTCTCAATTGCCTACGACCGGTATGCACAGAATACCCAGCTACATGGAGAGCCAGAGTTCCTCTTATATGTTTTGAGATAGTAGAGATGCATGTACCGGACCGCGTGCTTCGACAATTTGGTCGTGCACAACATGTTCCACAATTTGTTGAAAGAATAGAGAGGAAGACAAAGAAAGGAGCCCATCAACATGACTGGGCAGCTGAGGATCGGGATTACATAGACCGTTGGAATGGGAGGCATTTCTGTATTGTTGAGCAGATTGAGCAAACTCCCCGTGAATCGGAATACTACACTTGGTATTGGGGATAACTTCGAAGATGGATAATCCATGCGACCCAAAGACGGGTTGAGTTGCAAAAGGTTCGTGCCGGGGTATAGATGAGAGAGAATTTGTAAGTATTTTCAGATTTTGATTTAAGGTCCATTTTGATTGGTATTCCTCAATATTGCTAACATGTATTTTTTGGAATAATTGCAGATAGCAGCAATAGATGATGTTGAAACCATTGCAAATCATGGCATAGAATTTGCTCGAGGAGGTAATATAAAATTAAATTTCAAATTTTAAATTTTTGTAATTTGAATTTTAAAGTAATTTTCCTATTTTGGATTTTTTTTAATTATCTCGCAGGTATATATCCCGAAGCATAGCAACATGCATTGATATATCAGTCGATAGTGTGGAGGCTTCGCCAAGCCTTAAGCCGAACTCACGAAGATCTTCATGATGGACGAGAGGTCATGCAACAGGACACTCTCGATATCATATACGCACGTCAACCACGATGACAAAGACGAGGACGATGTAGAAACGACGATGAAGCTGGACCTTCCCAACATGTAGATGATGAAGCCGGACTGTCACAACCACAAACTCAACTGGATAATGAACTCGTCCAAGCTAGGGATGGAGGAGGACGAAGACAGAGGAGGAGGAGGAGAGTTCTTGGATGTATGTAAACTAATCATTATCGTTATATACATTACAAACCTATTTTTGTATGTTATTTGTGTCTTGGCTTTATTCCAATATGTACTGATGTAGTATGTGAATTATACTTGAATTTTCAATGTGTGGTGTGATGAGAATGGGTAGATTATGGTATGTATCGATGTGATGGTTTTTGGATTTGTAAATGAGTTTGTGGTGTGATTTGTGGTGGGAATTTGTTAGATTTATTATGATATGTATCGATGTGAGTTGCTTTTTAGATTTGTACAGGTAATACATAAAATTGGAGATGATTGCAAAATTTTTACAGGAAATGCCCAGGAAATGCACAAAAAACGTGCACATGGAAGGGCCAAGGAAATGAACGGGACTAGTAGTCCCATCCATTTCCTAGGCATGATTAATGGGGATTAGCAGGGCCTAATTATACGGGACTACTAGTCCTGTGTAATTAAAAAACCCTTTTTAGCAAAATCGACTGTTTAGGTCGATTTGCTGATTATTTTTGGAGGCCGTCATTTTTGCTGATTAAGTTTTTAAAAGAGTCGATTTTTAAAATTTGTCCTTATGTTATTTCATGAGGGTACACGCTAATGGTGAAAGAATAACAAGATAAACTTTAAATTATTAGTTGGAGTTTGGCATTATACTACTGCTTATAAACCTTCTCTAAGTGCGATAGATTCTATAAACCCAAAGGTCCTAAATATGAGGGAAAAAAAGAACATGAAACATCTACAATGAGGAAACTAATTATGATATAATAAGTTAGGGGTAAATTTTATGTGATAAAGAAAAACTCCAGAACTCCTTGGTGTAGCCTTATTATAAAAGAATTCGGTAGCATAAGACATTCACAATAAAGAACCTTGACCACTTCGGATGAAAATATAGAAAAAAATAGAACCTATCGAAGCTATGATGAAAATACTACCATACCAAAGCTTGCTTACCTTACAATATTCCTTCCAAACATCCTCATCATCAATGGATATCATCTTGGCAATGTTGTTCCTTGATATGCCACTAGTGCTTAAAAGGTGTAAATGCAACCATACACTTTCTTCTAGTGTTTGATTTTTGAATCAAGGTCGGGTTTGCCACGAAATCGAGTGTTAGGGAGTATTGTAATCATGCACTTTTCCAAAGCATTCATATAGCCATTAGAAAGTGTTGGTATCCTATTATTTCCAGCCGTTAACTATCAAGTTGTAGTAAGAATCGATCAGGGCTCTCTCCTCCTCTAGAGTCCAAGTCCTCCTTGAGCTTTTCACCTCTCTAGTCCTTTTGCCCAAGTTTTGAGAACTTTGGATGTGGTTGGCTTCCATTGCTACAACACACGAGAAATTAAAATAATTCTAATAGTAAATAACATTAAATCAATAATTAATAAAAATAAGTTTTACATAAATAAAATCGACAAATACAATTCTCAAAAAAACATTCATGGAAGAAGACAATAAATTTTTTGGGAAATGTCAACATAAAATAGAGTTGCATCCACAAAAGCAATAAAATAGAGCAACAACATCAGCATACATTATTTTGCTAGTAACTATTAGTTTAAAAAATGAGAAATATAAAATGCAGTCTTAAGAAATACAATATCGCAACACAAATATCAAATTGATAAGAAACCACAGTTGTTAAGGTTGTCCTCGCCATGGGGCAAAAACCCTGCTTATCCTCTACTAATTAAAGACTGTCAATGCCATTTGATATCTCCTATTGGACCATTCATCAATGTCTTCAATAGTGTCGATCAAACTATGCTTAAAATCAAGTGGTGGAGGATTATGTGCAACATCTTCATCATACTCAGCTGCTAAAGGATCCCCGCCTCCCATCTCCCTATGATTGAGGTTATGCAAAAGTACCACTACTGTGACAATTCGATATTGAATCTTGATGGGATGGAATGAAGGACTCCTAAGTATAGCCCAATGGAGTTTAAGAATAACAAATGCCCTTTCAATAACATTCCGGACTGATGCATATTTCATATTGAAAAACTTCTTAGGATAGGTAAGTTGTCTCCCATCTCTTCAAGTAGCCAAGTGGTATCTTTGACCCCTATAAGGCACCAAAAAACCCTCTCCATTTGTGTAACCTGCATCACAAAAGTAATAATATCCTGAATTTAAATTAAGGCTTTGTTAGTTTGAATATTTTTTAACTTTTAGAAACCAACAATAACTAAAAGTTAGCCTATCTCACCACTTGGTACTTTTAGTCCATTTATTTTAGTGATTGCATCATGAGTACTCTACTATCTGCAACGGACCCTTCCCACCCAGACAAATAAAAAGTAAAGTACATGTCGGATGTGCACACTCTCAGAACATTGGTGGCAATGTCATCCTTCCTACTCCTATATCTTGGATGATCTGCGGGGGAGACCCTTATGCTAATGTATGTACCATCAAGAGCACCAAGATAATCCTAGACATAACAAAGAAACAATGATTTAAAGGTATAAATATTTGTAGATAATTTATATACAAAGCAATGTATTCTATCTGAAGCACTTCCACTGTCATCAGTACATGCCTCTGTAATAGGTTCAAGTTGTTTTATAAGTTGTCCCTACATTCGGAGGATCCCCTGAAGCACGTTATTGAAGAACTTGTTTATAGTCTGTCCTGACCTCCTATGACTGTATTTGACAGTTCTATTTTTATAATGTCCAGCAACTATATGAAGAAAGAATGACAATTATTCCTCAATGCTAACATGCTTCGAGTCATTCACTCCATGTTGACGCAATAATTCATACAATAGGTCGTACGAATGCATGTTCATTCTCAATTGTTCCCTCAAAGTTATGTCACCAGTGTTAATTGCGTCATTGAGCTAATCCACTCCCCTACCTCTCCTCGATAACCTTTCTTCTCTACTTATGGGCACCATAGGTCCTCTCTCATCAAATTCATTTTCCCTCAATTTAATTATCAGTTGTAAAATATGAACATATAGCGAGAGAATGGCGCACAAATGAAACATCATTTGTGCAGAACCACAAAATTTTCAAAGTTTCCCATATCTAAACTATATAAGTAATGCATATGCATATATTAGAATTAAATCAAAAAATTTCAAAAGGAGCAAAACCTGATGTTACACATCAACCATATTTGCATACAACATTCAGCGAAAATACTAATTCAAATATGTCCTTGGTGAATTTTGAAAACTTACAAAAGTACATAGTTGCTGAATTTATCAAATTTAATAGGGTAAATGCAGATAACCTATGGAATCTTTAGGAAAAGGAATTTTAATTATTAGTCTCAACTTGGATAAGAAACTTAATTAGACTATTTCTGAGTGAGCGTGGGAGCAGGTTTTAGGTGACATATTTTCTTTTCTTTTTCTTGGATCACTTAAACTATTTTATTTTAAAACAAATGAAAAAAACTAATTGTCTTTTTTCCTGAGATGTAATAGCAATCTGTTATATATCAAATCCTAGTGGGAGTTCCAAATCATGGAAATAGAAAATTAATATTTTTATGACCATTTCAGCTACATGCTTTCAAACCTAATTAATTCATTGGGTTTTTTTCCAACGACTAAATCATCTAGGACTATGCGGAATAAAATATTGCCCTCTGATGGGTAGATGATAAAAGTTATATGTAGATCCCAACATGAAAAAGAATCTGAATTTTTTTCAAGAAGATAAAAGTCTTAAATAATAATTTATGACATATCGACAAATAGGTAGAAATCAACTAGAAATAAATTAATAAATTAATATAAACCATAGATCTAGGAACTACAATAAATAGACTTTTCATACCAAAACTGAGAGGAAGATCTAAGGAAAGCAACAAGTTGAATATCTATCGGAGGAGATAAGCAATGGCGAATTGTGTGAGATCAGTAAGGAGTCTTTATTGTTCTTCTTCATGGAAAAATAGAGATAGCGAAAAAATTAATGCACAGAGGAAAAAAGCCGTGAAAAGAAAACTCGAGGGAATAAAAAGATCTTGCGGAACAAAGAGGCGGACTGCTAAAAAAATGATGCAGAAAAGAAAATCGGAAGAATAACATTTGGGTAGTTTTGTCCATAATTTTTTTAATCCCCCTAGATAATTAATACATGTATTATAAAGATGGGGGCGGGGTGGGTTTGATATAGTACCCTTTTTGGGTATTAACTAATCCCTTCATTAAAATATTCCAGACTAAATAAAAAACATGTGCTTAAATGGTGGGCCCAAATATTTTAAAATAGTACCCTCACTATCAAAAGACAAACATAAACTAGTGTTAACCCTTTCTTAGCTAGCTAAGTCAGAAAACTTACCCAAATTGTAAACTGAGTTAACCCCTCATAATTTGCCAAACATAAACTAGTAGAAGAGTTCATAAATCCCTAGTTCTAGAGGGTTTAAAATGAGTTAACTCCTCAAAATGAATAGTTTACAAATCCACCTATTTAGGCGGTGTTAGAGATAACCCTACATTTATAAAGAAAATTGTCATAATCTTTATTATTCCCAAACATAAAAAATAACTACAAGGATTAAAATTAACTAACCTAAAACCTTAAAAATTAATTCCTTGATTAACAAATGAGCTAACTATATTAACATTTCTTCTTAATTCCTAGTCATTAATCCTTGCCAAAAGGGTCTAATATCTTAGAATTGTCATTAGTTTTTCACTTCAGTACCCTGAAGTTTAAAGTTACCCTATAATACCTCAAAGTTTCGCCCTTTTTAAGTTTCATATGATGTTAATTTTTCGTTTCAATTTAAGTTTTACCTTCTAATTTTTAATGCGAGTACCGTTGGGCAAAGTTATTTTGGCTAAAGTTTAATATCAAAATTCACTTTTCCAATTCAAATGAAGAAGAACGAGAAGGATTCAGAAGGTTTTGAGTTTATGAGTATAAAACTTTAAATGTTATGTCATAATTATGTGATGCATTTTATACAAAACTTCTTTACACTGATATAATGGAAAATGTTAAAGTAAAACTTCGTGAAACTTTGGCTATTATTTGGACTAATTAAACTTCAGGTTATCAAAGTTATAAATAAGTAAAACTTTAGGGTATTACAGTGCAGCAAACAAAATTTGTAAAACGAATGACCACTTATCTTGTGGATAGGTTATCTTCATCTACTTTATTAGTAATATTTTATACACCAAGCCGCTGATAAGAAGTGTAAGATCTCTTTGGTTTGTTTTGAAATCAAATTAAGGAGGTAAGAAAGTTCATCTTGTCTTTTAATTGCATATAAACATAAATAGTATCAAGATTACAAATACACTTGGTCTTCATCTAAAATGGACTGGTACTGGGTGAATTTAAGCATAGCAAGTCTATCAACTTTGCGTTTAATATTAATTGTTTATTAGTCGTATTCTTCAAAACTTTGAAGTATATTAAGAAGTATAGAATGTGCAAGAATTAGGTGTGCACAAAAATTTGTATCCATATCTATTAGGATAAAAATATAGTTACTAAAATCTATAACCGATATAATATTGTTACGGATATGGTTATGTAGTGAATATCCACAATTTGTATCGAATATATATTAGTCATATTGTTGCAATAATTTTAATCCTTAGATTACATGGATTTTAGATTAATTTAGATGATCAAGATATCTAATCTTAGCTTTTCGGATAGAACAAACATAGTAATAAACTCTCTTGTATCATATGAACTAATTTTTTAAATATTATCCAGCTTTTCTCATATTAGTTTTGTACTTATACATATATCCGCTAATATATCGTATGCATATCGTGTTAAGTAGCCAATTTTGGGATATGGATATGAATTTTTCTTACCGAGGCATATCCATATTCGTGCTTATATCCATGATTGGTAAGAAAATACATATATGATACATATCGAGCCGTATCCAAACGTATGTACCCCTAGCAAGAATGGTAGAGGTATTGCATGTAAATGAAGGTAGAAGGCTTTTGATTTTCTCCAAAATACACAAGTTTGCACGTGCTCCAATGTGGCTCCTCTCTTGATCATTTTTACCGAAATAAAAATTAAATTAATAAAACACAAAAAGTGTTGATCCATCACATAAATGGTGTCTAGACTCCTCTTATTCTTATATTTATTCATTGTGCATCTGGTTAAAGTTTGCTCAAACACATTGATCCCATTCTCTGTAAGGCGATGCCTTCATGTGAGCCTTATGTTTAACTTTTGCACAGTCTAGGCCCATTGTTAATATATGTGCTGAAACCTCTTAGCGTTCAAATGGCCTTCACTCCGTGCTCACGAGTATATGAAATTTTTGGTGAAAATAGTTAACAAGAAAGATCGAGAAGGAGGACTTACACTGAATCAAGGCGCCCAAAAAAAAAAAAAGGTGCTAGACTTCAAATTAGTATATATATGCGAAGAATCTAAATCTTAAACCATTTTGGAGAGTGTTTAGTTTTGTTAGTTTTAATGAAATGCCCACTATACTACTTTCATTCATAGTTTCTCCACAAAAAAAAAAAAGGGATAAGGACTTTAATAATAAAGGATTCAATGCGTTAAAAATAATAATAAAGGATTCAAAGATCATAGACTCTTACATATACAAACAACTCATTGTCTGGTTTGTAGTGTAAAGGACAACTAATATTGATATAAATCAAAGATTGACAATCCACATGAAGCAAAAGGAGTCCAAATTCACAATTGTAACATCTGAGATTATCTTCACATTGAAATTCTGTTTCATCTGCCTGAAACCATTTTCTCAATTTTCCTACCAGTCCCTAAGAATAATATAAGATCACAATTACATGTATATTTGAAGTGAAAAGAAATGCCACTGGATTCAACTATTTTAGGGGCTGTTTGGTTGGCAGGAAATAGAGTTATAACTGCAAATATTGCAACCAGATTTCTATTATAAGTGTTTGTTAATTAAACAATAAGTTAGTTGGAATGTAATTGGATTTATATTTTGTAGAAAAAGTTGTAGTATTTGTCGCAGCCAATTTGGCCACAACAAATGTTGCAATTTCTTCTTAATGCAACGTCATCAAGTTCGTTACAAGAAATCAGAAAATGTATGTCCTTTTACAATTTCGAGTAAAAAGCACTTGGTTTCCAATGAAAAATAGATTTTTCACATTGAATTGGATTCGAAAATACATTTTCTATAGCAAAATGTAAATAACCAAACAACAAGTTTAAGATCAATTTCGGGACTACTTGGTTTGCTGGAAAAATAAATTGCAGCAAATGTTGCATGCATCATTTGTCGCAAGAAATCAACTTTAAATTCGATGTTTGGATATTTGTAATTATTTTGCAGGCAATGCATTTCCAAATACAACTTTTGTGTTTGGTTGAAAATAATTAGGCAAAAGCTATAAAATTTTGCCACATAAGGAACTTTGTGTAGATAGTTTTTTTGTTTGGATTTAAAAAGATTATTTTTGATGAGGTGTAATTTTTTTATTTTTTAATTCTCTTTTTTTAAGCCCACAACTTTTCATGCAACCAAAATGGTTGTAGCATCTGTTGCACATTTTTTCTATAAAATGCAAGTCCATTTACTTTTTCTAATTATAAATTTATCAACCAAACAATGTATTTATAAATATGTCCCTTCAGTCAAGTGTTGGTAGGCGGTTCAGTTAGAATGTCATTATCAAATCACCACTACTGTTGGCGAGAGAAAGTTGGTTTTGTATTCATTGTTCTTTGAATTCGTTTTGCAACCGTTGGCCTACAACAAAATTCAAAAGAAATGCCTTTTATTTTAAAGTACAATGAAAACAAAAATTATAACTTTTCTGAACAAACGCCGGATCTCTATTATCACGGGATCCTCGCTTGCGTGGGTTCTTCGCTGTCTTGGGGACTTTTTATTCGTCCGGTGGACCACCGCAATTTCCGATCCCGTGTAAACCGGGTTACGAAACTTCTGAGGCGTAGAGGGCTCGTTTCACGAAGGAAGCGAAGCGCTGAGGATCACACTCACGAAGGAGAGGATGCGCTGCGGGGATCGCACTCACGAAGGAGAGGATCGCCGGAGCGGTGAGATCTACTAGGAGAAATCCTGGCGCTATCCACGAGATTAAGGCGAAGCTTAATCTAGAGGGTATCTGTAGTTCGACCAATTGATTACCTTCGCTTGTAGATCGGGCGTCGGTGAACTTGTGCTCGCCGATGCTGGGCTGTCGCGTTGGCGGCTTGTGGATCTCGAGAACTCTTGAAAAATCCCGAAGTCCAAGAAAATCCGCCTCAAATCCAAGAAAATCCCCTCAGAATCGCCAAGACCCTCCTATTTATACAATAGGGGGGGGTGTGTCTTGCCGGGCCAAGTGGCTCGGCCACTTGGCCGAGCCACCTCGGCCACTTGGCCGAGCCACCTCGGCCACTTGGCCGAGCCACCTCGGCCACTTGGCCGAGCCACCTCGGCCACTTGGCCGAGCCACCTCGGCCACTTGGCCGAGCCACCTCGGCCACTTGGCCGAGCCACCTCGGCCACTTGGCCGAGCCACCTCGGCCAAGTTGGCGAGTCTTTATCAGCGCCGTTTTTCGTCGTCTCGCGTCGTTTTCCGTCGATTCGCGTCGTTTTCCGTCGGCTCTTTCGGTCTTCCGGGCTTACTTTTGCTCCGGTGATGTCGCCGTTGTATTTGAGTTCGTACCCGATCAACTTTCAGAGCTCAAACGGCTCGTTTGCATCGACGGACTAAGTACGGTTGATTCCGTCTCGTCGACGTTTGAGTTTAGTCAACTCGACACGTCGAACTTCGTCGCCGGGTCTTTTCCACGACACATCATTTCATTGGCTCGTACGTCTTGCCGACTCACTTCATGTGCTCGTCGACTCGCTCTACGCGTTTTGCGGCGTAATCGCGTCGTCGTGAGTTCTGGGTCGCGCTGTCGGACGGATCGTCGGTTGTCAACCCACCGTTTACGAGTCTTGTTCGGGTACTGATAAGCAATTTTTAACGCCTACAGATACCCCCTCCAAAGCGTCTCAGTCTCGATTCTTGATGAGTCTGGGATGCTTTGGACATGATGAGCCCTTCACTCTTTAATTAGCGTGATAGGACTTGTGAATGACCCTGGCGTTTGATCTCTCCATTCCCTTCAGTCTTTCCAGTGCTTTGTAGGATTGCTGAAGGTATTACGGTGCTGCATTTTTTTGTCTGACCGTTGTCGAAATCTTGACCAGAAGTCGATAGATGAATTTCTTTTGAGATTGGCTCCAGTATTTAATTCCTCCAATCCTCTCAGGTTCTCCAGTGCTTTGTAGGATACCCAGGGGTGTTACGGGGCTGCATTTATTGCTTGACCGTTGTTGGAATTTCAAACTGTAGCTAATTACTGTCGACTCGTGTTGGTGAATTGTCGTCCAATTGACCATCGAGATTCCTCCGTTGATCGGGGGAATCCTTGGCTGCGACGCGTTGGTTGGCATTGTTACTATGTTACTCCTTATTGGAGTACGATTATCCTCTGGGGAAGGAATTCTTCTTGGGATTTATCCCAATTCCAGACTGTTGACCGATTGGCCTTCTTGCGGCGACGCATGAATCGGCATTGATACAGTGGGAAGAATTCTTTCAAGGTAGAACGCGCTGTCCGGCGCCAACATGAGCCTTGTCAGAATTCGTCGATTTATCCCTCTTTGAGGTTCCACAGTGGGAGGAAATCGCGGGTTATCGAGTTATCCTTAAGAATATGGTAATATTCTCCAGGAACTTCTCGTTAAGAATTAGGAACTAGTTTATACTCGTAATCCTATTTGGAGTAGGATCAGGCGACATGGGAGAATATCTGGAAGATTGAGTGCACTTGAGCCATTCTTGATGATTTCGACCATTTGGAGGTTAAGCTCAAAGTCTACAAGATTTTGAGGTAGCCGGTTCTCCTCATATATAGAGACGAGCGGCTGCTCGCTGGCTTAGCGGGATGCTTGCGTTATGCGGACTCGAAGCTTAAGCCTTGTGAGACAAGGTGCATCATTGGGAGACTTTATCGCTGAAGCTTCATCTTCCGTGGGACATTTTCGGTCTTGTGTCGGCTAGAGAAGTGAGGATAGTAGAGCTCGAATAGGAACTTCAAGCGGCGAGGAGAGTCCGATCATCTTGAAGGCGATGAAGGCTAACACGGGGAGGCTCTTGCGGTCATGCAGAAATTTAAACTCTCAAAGCGGTGGTTGCAGAAGAGAGCGCCGGAGTATAGTAGCGGCGAGGAGTCCTTCGTGAGCTTCAAGCGGAACCGGCGACTTTCACAATTCGTTCCCATAAATTTGATGTTTAAGGATTTGTAATCTCATCCTTTAATCAAACATGTCCTTTTTCTTTATTATGATTCTTTTATTTAAATGAAATAATTAACCATAATACCTATAGGATTTTGGCAAACCCTCGACCATCAGCGGGTTTGATTAGCCTTTACCAATTACCGTTTGAATTGGGCTAGTGTGCGGATTATCCGGATCCGTTCGCACATGGCGTTGTGCTAAAGAATGAGACTCTCTTAGACTTAATGCTACGATGTTGAATCGTAGGCTTATGCTCTTTTACGGGCAAGAGACCACGACAGCGGCGTGTTGCAGCGTAGGCTCATCCCTTCTTAGGCCGGGATGAAATACCCGAATCAAACTCGGTGTCTTCTTCAATCGGAAAAAGACTAAGCCGACGGCTTTATCCCTTCTTAGGCTTGGGATAAAATTCCCGAATCAAACTCTGGTGTCTTCTTCAATCGGAAAAAGACTAAACCGAGCAGCGTGTGGCGTTGGCTTTAGGGTTATTGGCCAACCCCGACCCTCAGCGGGTTTGATAAGCCTTTACCAATTACCGTTTGAATTGGGCTAGTGTGCGGATTATCTGGATCCGTTCGCACATGGCGTTGTGCTAAAGAATGAGACTCTCTTAGACTTAATGCTACGATGTTGAACCGTAGGCTTCATCTTTTCACGGGAGACTAGCGGCTTAGCAGCGTGTGGCGTTGGCTTTATCCCTTCTTAGGCCGGGATGAAATACCCGAATCAAACTCGGTGTCTTCTTCAATCGAGAAAAAGACTAAACCGACAGCGTGTGGCGTTGGCTTTATCCCTTCTTAGGCTTGGGAAAAATACCCCGAATCAAACTACGGTGTCTTCTTCAATCGGAAAAAGACTAAACCGACAGCGTGTGGCGTTGGCTTTATCCTTCTTAGGCTTCGGATAAAATACCCCGAATCAAACTACGGTGTCTTCTTCAATCGGAAAAAGACTAAACCGACAGCAGCGTGTGAGGCGTTGGCTTTATCCTTCTTAGGTTTAGGGATAAAATATCCCAAAATGAATCTTAAGCCTTCTTTTGACTGGAGAAGGATTGAACCGGGATAAGGTTGATTGAGGGAAAGGAAGAATGTATTCTATTTCCCGAAGGTGGAGAGGAAGGAGGATCTTGTCTCCTATCTCCGGGTAAGGGATGAACAAGAGAGGAAGGTTTTGTATCCTATCTCTTGCCAGTGGAGAAGAAGGTTTTGTGTCCTATCTCCGGGAGCTCACGAATTTGAAATAAGAGAGGAAGGTTTTGTATCCTATCTCTTATTGATGGAGAGGAAGGAGGATCTTGTCTCCTATCTTCGGATATTGGAAAGGAAGGATTTTGTCCTATTTCCAAAGGAGAGAGACTAAAAATGGGATCTCCATTTTGAGAATCTTGAAAGATGAGACTAAGAGTGGGATCTCCACTCCGAGAATCCGAGACAAGAGAGGAAGAATGTATTCTATCTCTTGCTTCTGAAGAGGAAGGATGTGTCCTATCTCCAGGTGAATGTGGGAAAGGAAGAATGTATTCTATTTCAGATGAGAAACTAAGAGTGAGGTCTCCACTCAGGGGATCTCGGAAGAGTGCAGGATAGCTTTATAGGGTGCTAACGAGAATTTGGAAGTGGACCTCTCGTTAGGTGGGAGGAATCGAGAGGGAGTTCTTGGTGGTTGGACGGGGAGATTTTAGTGGGCCCACCGTCAATGAATTTGCTTTCGGTGAGAGAATTTTGGAGGAAAACACAATAACTTAGGGTTATCCTCATGAAAATGAGTAAGATGTTCTCGAGGAACTTCCCATCAAAATGGATTATCTGAATGTACTAAGGATAATACTTTTGAAAACTTTCCATTTATTGGCATTAATTGCCGTCGCCATTTTGTGTGATAAGGCGATATCGCCGTTTGAATAGGCTGTGTCTATTATAAGCGGTCCTTC
This sequence comes from Asparagus setaceus, assembly GCA_012295165.1. Taxonomy (NCBI): domain Eukaryota; kingdom Viridiplantae; phylum Streptophyta; class Magnoliopsida; order Asparagales; family Asparagaceae; genus Asparagus; species Asparagus setaceus. The sequence goes on along the minus strand of CM022706.1, from coordinate 39,697,186 downwards.
CCATTTGGGTTCAATTTACCTTTCTTTTGGAGTTGAGAATTATCGGCCGTCGGCGGCGAGGCGAATCTCCCTCCTTAAAGGTTCTCTGTCGAACTTTCTTGTTGAAAGCCCTCGACATCCTAGCTTGATAGAACTCAATGCATTGTTGAGCCTCGGGCACTTCTCATCTAACATCTCAAGCTCTTGAGGCGTTTTTGATGTTGTTCTTGGTCGTCATCTGTTGAAAGAGTAGAGTAGCCGAATCGGATTTCCAACGGAGAATCGCTTCACACCCGTAAACCGTGGAGTGCGGGGTTGCTCGATTGGCGTCGCGTGCGGTTGTCGCGATATGCCCGAGTGCTTCTCGAGTTTATCGTCCGATCGCTTGTTGTTCTTCACAAGCTTCGACAAAATCTTGATAATCGTCTTGTTGAGCGCCTCGGCTAATCCATTTCTTCTTTGGATTATAAATTTGTCGGCGAGACATCTTGTATCTTGAACTTTTAGCAAAACGATGAAGGAATTGCGATGAATTGGGAACCGTTGTCATGCGTGTTGATTTATATATTCTCAAGATTATATTTTGATGATAACAATATATGTTTTATATATATATATGTTTTTGTGTGGTATAACTTGTTGATGAGATATCATATATATCAAATTTGGACTCAAGGCATTATGGAGTATTGAAGATGAAAAGCAAGATGAAATACAAAGAACAATGTAATTTTTCTCTTCTTTACTTAGAATATATTGTACAAGCCTTGATCACACACACACATGCATATTTAGAACACACTAACACATGCTTAGTGTGTTGGTTAATTATAGAAATCCCTATATTAACCATTAGATTTTTAAAGTTTAAAACAATTCATTTATAAACTTTTAAGTCGAGTAGTCGACCAATTCAAACTATAGTCGACTAATTACTTAACTTAATGAATATATAAGTTTACGTAAGTTTACAGATTAGTCGACCAATGCTATTAATAGTCGACTAATGAAAACTTAAACAATTTTCGAGAATCGTAAGTTTACAGTTAGTTAGACTCTTGTGCATATATAGTCGACTACCCGCATTTAAAACATACACCCGGACTTTACGTCATTGCAGATTAGTCGACTAATAAAAATAGTAGTGGACTACTAATGCTTGAATTGCATTCTGAGAATGCATTGTAAACCTGATTAGTCGACTAATATTATATAGTAGTCGACTATAATACGATTTTATATTTGTTGAATTTGAATCTTTAAGCGTTTTTAACAGTTTTTCTTTGTTTTGAATGGGTGTCTTTTCAAGAGCTATAAATAGAAAAGCGTCGAGAAAACAAATAAGAAGTTTTGCACTTATAAGCTCAAACTTTGTACAAATTCAAGAGGCCAAAATTGATTTTGCCTAAGAGTTAGAGTTCAAATAGCCTATGTTCTTGATCATTTCCTATTAATTATTTAGGCATATTTGAGAGTAAAACCTATAGCCATAGTGAGAATCACATTCACATCCACTTCAAGGCTTATAGGAGTTTTGTTCTTTTATTTAAAGGAAGTTTCTCGGGTTTGAGAGGTGCGATCTCTTGGTGAAGAGATTATTTACAATTGGCATGGTCTTGTCAATTGGTGTTGCAATTGCATGGGCTTGCAAATTGGGCGGAGTTTGCCTTTGATTTTGTAAGGTTTCAAAATCATAGTGGAAACTCTCAAGCGGGATTTGCTTGGGAATTTGGATGTACAGGGGAGGTGGAACCAAAGATAAATCTCTTGTGTTTGTGATGTTCAATTTAAAGATTGTTGCTATTCTTTCCTTGCAATTTATAATCTACTTTGCAATTTTTATAAAACACTATTCACCCCCTTCTAGTGTTTAGTGTGTTTCATTGAGTTAGATCAACGATCCTACAGCCGATCCGATCTGGGACACCATGTCGATAGATGACATGGTGTTTGATAATCGGCAATTTACTCGCCTTGACTTCTTTAGCGGGATTGCTTGACCACGGAATGTCGGTGATCGCTAGAATAAACCGACGCTTTGATCGACGGAGGGAAAATGGGACCTACAACGTCCATTCCCCGTCTCGAATGGCGAGGATGTGGCGAAGGATGCAAGCTGGGAGGTGATGCATATAATTGGCGTGAATTTGACAGCGTGGAATTTCGGCGTGCTCATTGCGTCATTAATCATTGTGGGCCAAAAGTAGCCCATTCTCGATTCGATCGTAGAGCTTGGGACGGTAGTGCGCACCACATTCACCTTCGTGTGCTTCGAAGGACCTCTTCGTCTCCTTGTTTGAAAGGCATCGGAGTAAAGACCGTCATACCCCGACGATATAACATCCGGGTCTCGTGTTGTAAAGAATCTTGGAGCTCTTCGCGGATTGACTCTCTCTCCCGCCGTCTTACGGCAAAATACCGTGCAAGGCGTGTCGATGATGGGCGAGCACGGGGGGCTCCAATTTGGTTTGGGTTGCATGTACCTCTTTGGTAACTACCCTTTATTTTCTTGTCCCTCATTATATATTGAGTGCGAAGAGTTGATGAGTCGACCGTAACTAGTTGCTCCGGTCACCGGAAGGTTGTGCTAACGACATTAACGCCCGGCGCATCGCGTGAGCATTTTGGGCGTGGGATATATTCGATGAAGAACTCTTGAGCGAGTACGCCATTTCGATTGCTACGATGATAAGGAATTAGATGCGGATTTCGACTTAAGTAGTCTCATGGATCTGCGACTATCGGTTGTGAATCGCCATGCGCTTGAGATACTCGACCCCGACTCCTTGGCGAAGCTAAGTCCAATAAGTAACACGTTGTATTGACTCGTTATTGGAACAAGGTTGATGGCCGAATAAGCGGGGGCATGACATGATTCCAAATCAAGACAACTCAGAGCTCGGTAGAGATTTTAGAACATCCGGGGTACTTGCCACATTAGTGGAAGCTCCGTCAAAATACAATCGCCATATTTGTTGGTGCGATGTAGTGTTGACTTCACGAACTTCATCAGGAAGATCATCATATAACTCAAGCGTGTCCGTTGTCGGGTTGGCGACCAAGAGATGCATAAATAGCGTCCTTTGGCCGACTTTTATTGTTTGAAGTGCAAGTCATATTGGGACAAGAGCAAGGCCCATTTAATAGCGCCAACTCATTGAGGCCGGTTGGGTCATAAATATTCGGACGGTTTCGTTAGAGATAACATAAATCGTCTGTCCAGGCTAAATAGTCGCATTTTACGAATCGCGAACACTAATGCAAGGCAACGCTTCTTCGACCATTGGGTATCGAGACTTCGGCCCGACTAGTGTTAATTTCGAGTAATACTACTGTTACATTGACGTGGCAATAAAGTAGTCTGCGAGTAAAGCAACGAGTGATCCGTTGCCTTGATGTAAATCGAAGCGGTTTTCCGACCGTGATTACAACAAAACGGAGGTTTAGAGATATGATTTGATCTCTTGAGCGGCTTTCGGCGGGCATCGTCCTAAATAAGCGACCGCGCCCTTCTTGTTCAACTTAGAGCGGTTGGCATTTCCCGGATAGGTTCGATATGAACCGTCGGATGTCACATGTCGCCCTTGTAACCCCACGAGTTCTCGGATTTCCGAGTTGCAACTCTTGAATTACCTTCACTTTGTCGGGATCGGCGTGGATTCCTTTGTCGATGACAAAGCAGAACTGCCGGACATCCCAAGGAAGGACTTGGCGGGGTTCATCTTTAGCGATGAGTCGCGCGAGCTCGAATACCGTTCTAAGATCTTTGATGTGATCTCCTTTGTCCGGCTTTTCACGACTAAGTTCGTCGGTAGCGATTCGGCGTTTCAGGAGATGATCTGGAAAATTTTAGTCATCGCTTCGGCAGTGCGTGGCGCCGGCATTTTGGACCGAGCGGCATGACCGTGTAGCAATATATCGATGGAAGTTGAGCGGCTATGTATGTAGCGAGGAAAATTAAGAAAATGTAAAATGGATCTATTCTATTTGAAGAATAATGAATACAATCTCGAATGCAATCTCTCTCTCGCGACTTAGATAAAAGAAATTACAAATTCCTCGATCGGTTTGCCCGATTTACAAAGAGGAAAGGTCAGCGAGTCCCTTCCCTTTATTTAATCTGGGTTCTTCCGCGGTAGCGGTGGGAGCTTGAATCTTGTATCCGTTGGCGATCGACCGTCTTGACTGTGGGGCGAGGTTGAAAAATAACTTCGCGAACAAGTTTAGAACTACGGGCGAGTTAAGAACTCTTTGATAGAGTTGATTTTAGAAAAGATTAGTAATCCTTTTAGCCAAGAATGGCGGAGAAGAACTTGCCGTGCAAGTTTGAAAACTGTAATCGTTGAACTCTCTAGGAGAGTTGATGCCCAAGGAGGTTTGATCCTTTCTTTAAAAGACGCAGCTCTTCGGTAAAACCTCAATATCTCCAAATCCAACCGGTAGAAATCAATCTCCACCGTTCAGAATTAGGAACGACGAGTGTTGAGGCTTCCCTCCAAATTTCACTCCGATCAGACCGCGGATGAAGGTCCGATCGTCACGCCGATCACAGCTGCGCAGAAGAAACCGTTCTCTGCAATTGGGCTAGGTAAAACCTCGATATCTCCAAATCCAACCGGTAGAAATCAATCTCCACCGTTCAGAATTAGGAACGACGAGTGTTGAGGCTGCCCTACAAATTTCACTCCGATCAGACCGCGGATGAAGGTCCGATCGTCACGCCGATCACAGCTGCGCAGAAGTGGCTGTTCTCTCCTTTATTTTTTAGTGCTCCGGCCAAACCCTTTCAACCCTCCCCATTTGGCTGTAGAAAACCCCCATTTATATGGATTAGGGGTGCCACCCCTAAAATTACTCCATAATGGGGTTTAGTGAAATGTAACCACCCCTTAAATCTCTCAAGCGGTTGAGGAACCGTTCAACTCATGTTTGAATGAGTCAAAGCGAACCGCGTTTTGGAGCAAGCTTCAGCGTCGCATTTAGTGCAGGAGCGGGAATGAACCTCAGCGTCTACATTTTAACTAGGGCGGGGGGTTGGAAACCCTCGTTTTGAGCTGAGCGGGCCATGTGCTCAGCGTTTAGCCGGCCTGGGTCATGTGCTTGCGTTTTAGGCTTGAGCGGGCCATGTGCTCAGCGTTTTGAATTAAAACAGGGCCATGTGCTCCGCGTTTGGGCTTGAGCAGCGGGCCATGTGCTCCGCATTTTGAATTGAAGCGCGGGGAGGCGTCCGCGTTTTTGAATTGAGCGGGGGTTAGCCCGCATTTTGCTGAAGAGATCAATACTTATGATCTCTTTTCACAAGGATTGTCAACTTGTAATCCTTGTACTCACGGAACATTAACCGATTTTCCTTTGTTGTCGTGGTGATCGACTTGTAACCTTCATTGATGGTGTTTAGGATATTGGTCGTCTTGATGTTTTTACTGACCTCTGAGACCCCCTCCAAAGTTTTTGAAAGTTAGCGGTTGGTAGGGACGAGCTTTGAATACTTTGGATATCTTCTTTGCTTGATCACGAGAAGGTATTGCTCCTCATTACGCTTCAAAGTTGTGTTACGCTTTTGTCCACGCTAATCATTAAGTCTTGCATGGGTGAACTCCGGCGTTTTTTTAATGCGAGGGTATTTGCGGTATGAACTTTGCTCACGTGAGACTTATCCTCGCGATTTGAGGTTGAAACACGGGCTAGCCATCGGCGTTACGTGTTTAAAGCGAGCGGACCCTGCGTTTTGTGTTGAAGCGGGGGTGGTCCAGCGTTTGATGAGTAAAAGCGGGGATGAACCCCATTTCCAACTAAGTCTTTTAGACTTTTCTTTAAGGTGCCAAAGTATAGTGTTAACTTGGCATGCCTTTCATACTTGTTGTTTGAACAAGTTTTTGGGACTTATCACTCTATTGTAAAGAGTTGATAAATTGGTTTTATCATCGGAGGTGGAATTTTTAACTTGATGATTTTTGAGGACTTATCGCTCTATTGAAGATTCGATAAGTTGATTTTGAGAGGTGTGGAGTTAACTTGATAAAGTTGGGTACTTGTGGTTTGAACAAGATTTTGAGGAACTTATCTCTGGGGAGGATTGATAAGTTGATTATATCATCGGTATAGTGTTGACTTGATGAAGATGCGTTGCGTCGAACCTTTGAGGACCTATCATCTGTTGAGGAGGATTGATAAGTTGATTAGATTTAATCAAATTTGAGGACTTATCATCCTATTGATGAGGATCGATAAGTTGTTTGTCGTGATTTAGTTATGATTTGAACAACTTTGAGGACTTATCGCTCTTATTGAAGAGTGTCGATAAGTTGATGTTAGAGGATTAGCCTGCATGTGGCGTTGCTACGATGTTGAATCGTAGATTTTGTGGAGCTTTACGGGCAAGAGACTAGCAAACTAGCGTAGCGTGCTGGTGACTTTAGGGTTATTGGCCAACCCCGACCATCAGCGGACTTGATGAGCCTTTACCGATTACCGTTTGAATCGGGCTAGCATCTGATTATCTAAATCCGTTACGCATGTGGCGTTGTGCTAAAAGATAAAACTCTTTTAGGCTTAATGCTCACGATGTTGAATCACGTAGAGCTTCGTCTTTCTCAGGGAATAGACTACGGTGCATGTATTAGATGCGGGCTTATCTACTGCAGGTTTGAGATAAAATTCCCCGATTTAAATTACGGTGTCTTCTTTGATCGGTAGAAGACTAAGCCGACAGCGTGTGTTGGCGTTGACTTACCTAGGATTGGGGATAAAATTCCCCTGCGTGTGAGGTGTGGATTGTGGTGTTATTAGAACAACCTTGGTTTATGGCTCTATTGAAAAGAGTCGATAAGTTGATTGTCGGAGGTGTTAGGTTAACATGACAAGGATACATTCGTCGAACAACTTTGAGGACTTATCGCTCTATTGAAGAGAGTCGATAAGTTGATTGTCGAAAGAAGGTGCCTTGCTAATACGAGGCGAGCTAATCTTAACTTTGTGGGGATTGCGTTGCGATCACGAGCAACTTTGTGGGCTTATCATCCTATTGGAGAGTTGATTGAAAGTTGATTGTCGAGGTGTTAGGTTAACATGACAAGGATACATTGCGTGAACAACTTTGAGGACTTATCGCTCTATTGAAGAGAGTCGATAAGTTGATTATCGAAGGTGTTAGGTTAACATGACAAGGATACGTTGCGATTGGAGCAACTTTGTGGACTTATCATCCTATTGGAAGGATTGATAAGTTGGTTGTGAAGGTGTTAGGTTAACATGACAAGGATACATTGCGATCGGAGCAACTTTGAGGACTTATCGCTCTATTGAAGAGTCGATAAGTTGATTATCGAAGGTGTTAGGTTAACATGACAAGGATACGTTGCGATTGGAGCAACTTTGTGGACTTATCATCTATTGGAAAGTTGATAAGTTGGTTGTCGAAGGTGTTAGGTTAACATGACAAGGATACATTCGTCGAGACAACTTTGAGGACTTATCGCTCTATTGAGAGAGTCGATAAGTTGATTGTCGAAGGTGTTAGGTTAACATGACAAGGATGCGTTGCGATTGGAACTTTGTGGACTTATCATCCTATTGGAGAGGATTGATAAGTTGGTTGTCGAAGGTGCATTGTTAACTTTGTTGGATCATGTTACGATTGGAGCAACTTTGTGGACTTATCATCCTATTGGAGAGGATTGATAAGTTGATTTTAGTGGTCAATGCTGCGCGTTGAAGTGCTTACATTGTCAAAAGTATTTTGTTAACTTGACAATATTTGGAATTTATTATTCTACTCGAAAATAATAGATAATCAACCTCGATCTGTAATTATTCTAGGTTGATACTAACAAGTCTTGACCTCGCGATTCGGCCGGGTCATAGCCAGTCTTGGTCGGACTCCTCTTCTTGACTTCAATCCTAGCAATAATTGCTTGGCTGTTAATACAGGAGACTAGTTGTTTCCAGGAGCGACATTTTGCAACCCCATTCGAGCTAGGAGATTAGTTTATAAATTGTGCCGAGGCAGTGTCAATCGAAGCGGTATGTCATACATGAGCATCGAAGAGCCATGCTTGAAACCGTTCGGCGAAGACTTTGATAGGCTCTCCTCCTTTTGCTTAATGGCAAGGAGAGAAGTGATGATGATTTACGTCATCTTCAAAGAATCGTGCGGGAAGAGTTTCTCATCGCCCATTGGATACATCCTGGCGGTTTCATGAACCATTCAAAGGCAACCCCTTGAGGTGCCAATGAACAAACGAGCTGCTATGGCATCATTTGCCATCACATTCCGTCTGTGACCTAAAATGGTAGATGTGTTGGTTCGGTGATCCGTCTTGCGTCGAGCTTGTAGCGTCGGGATTTTGGATTTTGGAGGATAAGGAACCATATCCCATTACAGGGATACGGTCCGGCAACCCACGATCTTGGAGCTCGCACTATTAGTCATGGCATTGGCGGGCTTCCGGTTCTCGTATTTTTGCCGATTGAGGACTATGCTCATTTTGGCCCTATTCTCTTCTTCAAATGAAGATTCTACGTGATGAGCTTCTTGATGGGAGCTTCATTCACTTTTCTTTGTTTTGAGGATCGACCCCTCCCGTGATGATTACGTTGAGGTGTTGAGCCGAACATGTGAACTTGAGCCTCTATGCAGCAAGTTGGGCTACCGAAGTTGATCGATGGACTCTTGTTGTGATCGAGGGCTTCTTGCATCATAGCCCGATACTCTTGAGCCTCTTCTTGAAATCTTGACATTCTCCGTCATGTAGGCAGGCTCCGTGCTCCAAGAAAGAACTAGAGGATTGAGATGCGATGGTGAATGCTCATCATCGACTCAATTCCTTTAGCCAACTTTTGATAGTTGGCGGGTATGACCCTGTTGATCCAGTATGTCGGTAAACTCCATCGAGTCATTCAAAGCCTCTTTCAAACCGGGACCGATTTGCCTCGGCTCATTGGGCTAGAGATTGACTGATCTGCCTACTCGATCATATTAGAAGTGACTCCAAGGTATTCGACCTCTGAAGTCTCATTCTGTGAAAACCGTCGTTCGGTGGACCAAATAATATTTGTCAATCGTTCAAACACCGGCGGCTTGGCGCATATGAGCAGCGCCGATATGCGATGATTTGGCACTTAGGCAAGATGGCGTTTGAGCACTGGAAGCGAGTGCGGACCAGCGTTTTGGATTGAAGGGCGAGGATGGCGGCGTGCAACCCCTGAGCGAGGTCGAGTTTGAACATTTGAGCGGGGTTGTGACCCGGCGTTTTATAGTGGAATACTGCGAGGATCGCGTGCAACTTGAGCAGCGGTTTGGCGTTTGAGCAATTGAAGCGGGGTTGACGCGTTTTGGCAATAGCGGGCCATTGAGGGTTGCGTTGATCCGGCTTTTCGAGGCTCGTGCCGGGCACATAAGCGAGGCTTGCGTTACGTAAAAGCAAGGCTTCGGGATCGCGTTTTGGCTCGCCGCAGCGAGTTGTTGTTGGTTGGTCGATTGGCCATCTCGGTCTGTGTTCTTTGGCGGCAGCTCCTTTACGCTGATTTGAGGCTTTGCGGCGACATCACCATCTTCTTGATTAGGTTAGCCGGCAACCCGAAGGGACTTTGGTCTCCTTAGAGGCTTTGTGGATCTTTCGCATAGCGGGGCTAAGGGATCGAGGAGGAGAGTGCCTCCTCGAACTTGGCGGTCGAACTCTGGTCGAGGAGTTTCAACGGTCGTCCCGATGAGCTTGGCGTCGGTTAGCCACCACTTCTTCATCAGTGAAGCTAGTCCCAGTAGTCGCCATCTTTTGTTAGCGAGGAAAATTAAGAAAATGTAAAATTGAATCTATTCTATTTGAAGAATAATGAATACAATCTCTCGAATGCAATCTCTCTCTCTAAGACTTAGATAAAAAGAAATTACAAATTCCTCGATCGGTTGCCGATTTACAAAAGAGGAAAGGTCAGCGAGTCCCTTCCCTTTATTTAATCTGGGTTCTTCCGCGGTAGCGGTGGGAGCTTGAATCTTGTATCCCGTTGTGATCAGGCCGAGTCTTGACTGTGGGGCGAGGTTGAAAAATAACTTCATGGGAGCAAGTTTAGAACTACGGGCGAGTTAAGAACTCTTTGATAGAGTTGATTTTAGAAAAAGATTAGTAATCCTTTTAGCCAAGAATGGCGGAGAAGAACTTGCCATGCAAGTTTGAAAGCTATGTCGAGTTGAACTCTCTAGGAGAGTTGATGCCGATAAAGGAGGTTTGATCCTTTCTTTAAAAGAGAGCCTTGCTCTTGGTAAAACCTCAATATCTCCAAATCAACCGGTGAAATCAATCTCCACCGTTCAGAATTAGGAGCGGCGAGTGTTGGGCTGCCCTCCAACTTTCACTCGATCAGACCGCGGATGAAGGTCCGATCCGCGCCCGATCACAAGCTGCGCTTGAAGAAACCGTTCTCTGCACAATTGTGGCTTCGGTAAAACCTCGATATCTCCAAATCCAACCGGTAGAAATCAATCTCCACCGTTCAGAATTAGGAACGACGAGTGTTGAGGCTGCCCTCAAATTTCACTCCGATCAGACCATGGATGATGATGTCCGATCGTCGTCGCCGATCACAGCTTGCAGAAGTGGCTGTTCTCTCCTTTATTTTTAGTGCTCGGCCAAACCCTTTCAACCCTCCCCATTTGGCTGTGAAAACCCCCATTTATATGGATTAAAGGGGTGCCACCCCTAAAATTACTCCATAATGGGGGTTTAGTGAAATGTAACCACCCCTTAAATCTCTCAAGCGGTTGAGGCCGTTCAACTCATGTTTGAATGAGTCAAAGCGAACCGGCGTTTTGGAGCAAGCCGTCGCATTTAGTCACGAGGCAGCGGGAATGAACCTCAGCGTCTACATTTTAACTAGGGCGCGGGGTTGGAAACCCGTTTTGCGAGCCGAGCAGCGGACCATGTGCTCCGGCGTTTTAGCCTTCGGCGGGTCATGTGCCAGCGTTTTAAACCGGCAGCGAGCTGGCCGTAATGCTCCGTTTTGAATTAAGCACGGGCCATGTGCTCCAGCGTTTTGGGCTTGAGCAGCGGGCCATGTGCTCCGCATTTTGAATTGAAGCGGGGAGCGTCCGCGTTTTGAATTGAGGCCTTGAGGGTGAGCCGCATTTTGCTTTGAAAGATCAATAATACATGATCTCTTTTCACAGGATTGTCAACTTGTAATCCTTTTCTGGGAAGACATTAGCCGATTCTCCTTTGTTGTCGTGAAAGTCGTCAGCTTGTAACCTTCATTGATGGTGTTTAGCGGATATTGGACGTCCGGTAATTTTTCTGACCTACGATTGTGTTTGGCATCATCGGGGTGCATCTTGATCGATTGTAACGAGAAACCATCCATGAATGACATTCTTTCAAATCCACATGTTATTGGAAGCATGATGATGGGAAGAGGAAAGTCATCTTTTGAATGGCGGATTGGATCTACGTGTCGACCGCAGTCCTAATTGAACCATTCTTCTTAAGTGGCCGGGACTATATTAAGCCACTTGTCCAAGTTGTTGAATTTCCTTGATGAATCCAGATTCGAGTTTTCTTCACCGTCAATGATTGCTGCAAGATTTGTGGGCCGAACCGTCTTTACTTGTTGCTTGGCGGAGTTTGACATCTACCTTGATGTTGAAGTGTGTGTCGCCCGCGTGGGTCGAGTCTGGCATCCGTAACTCGGAATACATCGATATACTCACGATTAGAGGCGATCAACTCTTCCTTCTCTTCGGGGAAGAGTATTGATATTTATGAGCTTAGGATGTTCTTAGTCACCCATATTAACTTTGGACTACCTGCGTCTTTGGTGGGGGTTCTCTTTGTTCGAATCTATCCCCAAGCTGCTCTTTGAGTTGATGGATCAATGGGTCTTTCCATGTTGGCATATCTTCATCATCCTCAATAGTAGCGGGATCGGAAGTAGTCATATTTGACATCAAAGCCTTGAAAACTTCTCAGAGTTGTCGAATCTAGCCGAAGAATCGGGCGAATGTCGTCTCCCTCATCGGGTGGATTATTATCAATCGACCATGAGCATTCATCTTCGAGGAGGATTCATATCCCAATCCCTTCTAGAGGCATAATAGTTATCCGGCTTTCCTCTTGGGACATAAGCAGCTCAGGAGGAACTTCGAGGACCTGCGAAACATAGACCTTCCCCTTGTGTCAAGTTATACCCCTTCTTCATGATGCTTGTCTGCGGACTATATCGAATGTGTGGAGGATAGGCCATTGTCATCTTCATCTTCTTCTAAGAAATGATTACGTTGGAATCTCCTTTTCGTAAACCAAGTCTTTTCACTACTTGATCTTACGTGGGATGGCGAGTGTTGTCCCAAAGAGTCTTAGGCTGCTTTTGTGTAAAGCAAGATGGCCAGAGTTGGTAAGTGCAACTACGGATCGTTGTATAAACTGTCATCACATCATTCAAAGACAAAGGGTACTCTAAATCGTCATTTATTGATTCATGTGATTTGCCAATTACAATGTTCATCGGCGATTCTTCATCGCAAGATTGATTACAAGGGTACAATATCATTTAAAACAAAACCACCATTATAATCAAGCCGGAAGCGGTGTCGGCTTCTTCACGGCTGGTCAGCCGGGCGATGATTGATTTAGGACTCATTACCGTAGAGGAGAGAATCGATTGAAATAATTCTCCATCCCCTTAAGCGGTTGTTTGTCCACGACCACCGTCTTGACCTCATTATTACGTCTACATATTTGAGACGATGAAGAGTAGATGGGACTATAGCGTTCCAGTGGATCCAAGGTCGACCGACAATAAGTTATAGGAAGTCTGCGTCAATCACATAGCGGTGACTTGGGACTTTAAGTCCCCATTTGGCACTTTATGGGATTTTACCAATGAGACCCGGTGTTAAATCCAGTAAATCAAGTGCTGTTGATGCCGGCTTGCTGGCGGGATTCAGGTGATACATGAGCGGGGCATGATGCTCGCAGTGAGCAGGATCGACTTGGATCAGGTTAACTTCTTGGAGCCAATATACGGTGAAGTATAGCGACCTATCGTGCTTGGAATCCCTCGATGCATATCCTCCTTTGTAAAAGTAATGCGGAAGTGTTTAGCCCATAAGGTTACCTTGTTGGGCGACTCTTACGGACTCGGCTTAATGCGGGTGAGCAAGACCACGAATCGGCCGGGGCTTCTTGAAGAGCTTCTCTTGTCTCTTTTGACAACGCAGCGGCTCGTAAGAGTGATTCTTCTTGAGAATATTAGCCAATTGGGCCATAGCGTCCGGCGATATGGGGTGTTGGAGCTTCGGTTTGTCTCTTCTAATCGGGTGATTGAGCGGGAGCCTGGGAGTTGAGCTTCTGGGGGCGAGGTTGCTTCTCCTTTGCTTGGTTGCTCTTTCTTTAGCGGTATCTGTACATTTATCCTTTCTCTGCAGTGGGAGAGTCGTTAGCCACCCGTTCCGGCCATCTTGGCGTTTGGATTTGGAATCTCCGGATACTTGTAGGCGTGATAGTGTCCACTCCTTGTGGCAAAGACTTCATGCTCTTCTTGAGGAAAGCGGAAAAGTCGCCACTTCCTCATGTCCTTCTCTAAATTCTTTGACGGCATGGCATAGTTGCCTCTTCCTTGGACTTCTTTTTGGCGAGAAGGTAGTCCAGCGATCATCTTCGACAAGTGGGGTGGACCCAAAGGATTTCTCCGTTTCTTTGTGGGTGTGTGAGTGCAGGCCTTCTCCGTTGCCGGTGAGGATCTTCATTCACCATCTTCATTCCTACCTCCACAAGCGGGGTTGGAACCAATCCAGAGCCCGTCGAAGCTTATAGAGACTACATTTGCTCCACCTTCTTCTCTTTAGAGGTTTTGAATAATGGCTCAACATCGATCAAGGCTTGAATCTTGTCCTTGAGATGGTATGAGAACTTTGTAGGATGATGTACATACGTGGTAGCGATACTTAGGATCGTAACCTTGTTTGCCTCCTCTTGGTTCTGGTGGGGGACAGCTGGATCTGTTGTTCTCCGAAGGTATTTGAAGATGCAGGAACTTCCTCGTCCTTGAGCGAGTAAGTCTTGGGAAACCTCGAACGGATGGTTTGGTTACGAGTTTGTTGGCCATTGAAGTGCGATTCTTTGTGGTGCGTTATTTGCGGCTGGCATTTGTGGTTGCGGTTGAGCGTTTGATTAAGCGTCTGGACTTTCGGCGCTTTACCTTACCACGGGGACAAAGTTACGCTTGAGCATTCATATAGGCTGACCTCTCTCCGCTTTCTTCCTTTTCGAAATCGCTCGGCTTGCTCTTGGCGTATCTTTAAATCTTTCGAGGTCTCGGGCCGGTGCGGTTCCATTGCTTCCAACCGTCCATGGCGGTTGTTGTGACAAGTTTGGAGAATGAACCTTTCGTTATCGGTCTCGGCAATTCATTGCCTTATTTACGAACCTCTTGGCGAAGTTATCCACTTGTTTCCCGTCTTTTGTTTCGTCCAACAAAGACCGATGGATACCGGTGTCATCGTCGAAGAAATTGGTGAAACATGGTCTCCAATATCATCGGCTATTAGCAGCTCCACGGTTTGAGGCAGGCGGTACCAATCGGCGGCACCGCGAAGGGTGCCAGCGAATGACCGAACCATCAGGGCTTTCGTTGCGGAATAACTCTAGATGAGACTTGAAGTAGATCAAGTCTTTGTGGGTGATCCCTTTCCATCAAGCGGTAAAGTTGATGAAATTTACAGCCGGATCACGAGTTGATTCCCACTCCCGGGTGGGACATGGTATGCCGTCTTCTTTACCTCTTGGCGAAAATCAAAGTATTGATTTTGCTCTCGAGGATCTTTATTTTCTCATTTTCCCCTCGTCTCCGTTCGGGTAAACTTGGGGAGGAATAGCGGTGTTATCACTAAGCGTTTTGCTTGAAGCGGACATGATCATCTACATTTGGCCTCCTTCTGCATCGGTGTGGCTATCTGTTAAGTTGATATTATTGCGCGACTTGGCTTCGCCTTGGTTCATTATCAGCGTGGATGTTGGTCATGCATTGCTCTCATCTGGCTGCATGGCGGTTCCATTCGAGCTTAAAGTTGTTTCTTTGCTTGGTTAGGGCCTCTTCAAGCATTTAGGACACTTGTTCAGCTGATCATGAGCGCCTCCGCGAGGTTGTCCTATCTTTGGACATTGTATTATCATAAGCCATTCGGGCGGCATCCAGACACTTCATCATCGGGGTAATCATGCATCTTGCGATAATTGGGTCGTCTAACGGTCGGACCCAATCGAGTCATTCGTTCGATGCCGGGAGCGACGCGTGGCGGCGTCCCTCTCTGGTCATATTGATGGGTAACGCTTTCGGCAATTCATGCAGCCGAAGCGCCCTCTTCTTCTTGAGCGTCTTGACTTGGGTTCGGGCATTCGTGCGAGCCTATCAAAGACCGGCGCCTTTTCGAGTCGTTTTAAGCGCGGTTGCACTCGATAACCTTGCCTTGATCGGTTCGAGCACAAGCAAGGCATGTTTGGTTCGGCGTTCCTCTTTGAGGTTTACTGTACCTCCGGCCGCGATAGTACAACTTCGTCGGCATGAATGCGGGGCAACCTATCGTGTGTTGGCACGACTTCCGAATACTCGCGTTGTCATCGTCGGATGAGAGCGTCTCCTTCGAGAGAAAATAGGCCTTTCATAAGTCACTTTCGTCGCGGCCTTGCGCCTTAGCGGTGTGAATCTTCAAGCGGGCTCGGACTTGATTTGAAGCAGGCGGCATTGCGAGATTCTTCTTGTCTTTGTGGGTGCGACCCATCGAGGGTGACCAGCGATTCCTTTAGCGGACCAGGCGATCCTTGGCGGTAAGCCTGGCAGTGATGGCGATAGTTGGCTTAGCCCGGAAGTTTGAGTCGCGACGCAGGAAGTAACCGGCGTCAATACCACTTTGTTGAGGTGCTCACAATTTCGATTTGAGCACGGGGCGAAGTTGCTTCTTGGCGGGCTGGAGCTTGAATCTTTGGGTTAAAGTCGGGTTGAAGCCTCGGCGGACTTGGGCTTCAAACTAAGCCGTTGTTGGCGACTTCTTGGCCACCTCCTTTTCAACCAGCGGGCTTGTTGCACAAAGCCGTGCTGCTGAAAGGCGTCGGGCGCTTCGGATCGCTCACGAAGCGTAGAAGCGGTTCCGTTGGCTTCGGACCCATTCATTTATCGCCCGGCTGTAAGAATGCGGCTCACGATCTCGAACTTGATCTACGAGTCAACTTGGTTCTTAGATCGCCTCATAGCGGACCCCATCCGTGATTCTTTTGCACAGGCCAATTGTTTTGCCGGCAGCGTCGCCTCGGCGGGCTCTCTTGGAGAGTCCGCGGCGCCATTGGCGGAATCGACCCCCACGAAGATAGGGTTTACGAAGATTTGGCCGTTGTTAGGACGAGGGAACCGCCGTTGTCTGCGGTCGGCGGTGGTGGTGGATTTTCACCGCCTCGCATCGAGGCGATTGGGTCTTCCTTGCGGCGAGACCATCTTGGACTTCTTGGGGGAGTTGGATTTGGGCGAGGAGGAGGATAGCCCTCGAACCACGTTGGTGGTTATTACTCGACCTCCCGATGATGGGATCGGGATCAGCGGTTTGCGGCCGCAGCGGCTTCTTAGTTGCGCCGTTGACTCCTTGTGGTGCCCGACTTGTTGCGGGAGGTTGGTTTGGTATTCATTGTTCTGAATTCGTTTACGGCCGTTGGCCTACAACAAAATTCAAAAGAAATGCCTTTTATTTTAAAGTACAATGAAAACAAAAATTATAACTTTTCTGAACAAGCCTTCGGATCTCTATTATACGGGATCCCGCTTGCGTGGGTTCTTCGCTTTGTCTGGGGACTTTTATTCGTCCGGACCACCGCACTTCCGATCCCGTGTAAACCCGGTTCAAACTACAGACGAGGGGCTCGTTTCACGAAGGAAGCGAAGCGCTGAGGATCACACTCACGAAGGAGAGGATCGCTGCGGGATCGCGACTCACGAAGGAGAGGATCGCCGAGCGGTGAGATCTACTAGGAGAAATCACAGCGCTATCCACGAGATTAAAGGCGAAGCTTAATCTAGAGGGTATCTGTAGTTCGACCGAATTGATTACCTTCCGCTTGTAGATCAGACGTCGACTGAACTTGTGCTCGCCGATGCTCGGGGCTGTGCGTTGACGGCTCGTGGATCTCCTGAGAACTCTTCAGAAAATCCCCGAAGTCCAAGAAAATCCCGCCTCAAATCCAAGAGAAAATCCTCAGAATCGCTAAGACCCCCTATTTATACAATAGGGGGTGTATCTTAGAGCCAAGTGGCTGACCCTTGGCGAAACCACCTCGGCCAAGTTGGCGAGTGCGCATCGCTGTTTTCGTCGTCTCGCGTCGTTTTCCGTCGATTCGCGTCGTTTTCCGTCGGCTCTTCCGGTCTTACGGGCTTAGTTTTGCTCCGGTGATGTCGCCGTTGTGTTTGAGTCCTTACCCGATCAACTTTCAGAGCTCAAACGGCTCGTTTGCATCGACGGACTAAGTACGGTTGATTCCGCCTCGCCGACGCTTGAGTTTAGTCAACTCGACACGCCGAACTTCGCCGCCGGTCTTTTCCACGACACGCCGCTTCATTGGCTCGCACGCCTTGCCGACTCACTTCATGTGCTCGCCGACTCGCTTCTACGCTGCTTTGCGACGTAATCGCCGCCGTGAGTTCGGATCGCGCTGTCGGACGGATCGTCGGTTGTCAACCCACCGCTTACGAAGTCTTGTTCGGCATCAAGCAATTTTAACGCCTACACCCGCCTACCCATACCCATTATGGAGACTATGAGGCCATGTTTGGATTAGGGACTTCTTTAATCCCGAGATTAATTTAACTCACTATAGACATGGGATACAATAGTCCAGCGAACTATAATGAGTTAAATTTTTAATAATATATTTGGTTCAACTTGTTATTAACACCTCTAATATCTATGTCATGTTTGGGAAATTGTCATTATAATGGGGTATAAAATTAGAACATAATAGTAAATATTCACAATGCCCTCTACATATCAAGTACTTCGTGAGTCCGCTGTAAGTTTCAAATTTTAGGGGATTATTTGTAATTTTTAAATTTCTAAAGGCTTATGTTTATAAATTTCATATTTCTTTTAGGTTTTTTAATTTTTAAACTTTAAAGAAGTTGTTTGTAATTTTAAAATTTAGTTCTTAGGATTTGTTTGTAACTTTTAAAATTAGGGGTTGTTTATAGTTTGTAAATTTTTCAGAGGTTATTTGTAATTTTAAAATTTTCATCTTGTTATTTTTAATTTTCAAGTGTTGTTTGAAATTTACAGATTTTTTAGAGTTGTTAAAATTCATTTTTAGGGCTTTTGTATTTTTTTATTTTTAACTTTTTGTATGTAGTTTTCGATTTTTCATCGAAGTTGCTTGTAATTTTCAGATTCTTATGCCACACTTTGTAATTTTAATTTCTTTAGGGTTTGTTTTGTAATTTTTAGATATTTTTATTTTTATAAAAGATCTTTCCAAATATCGGAGATTAACAAATATCTAGATTTCTGGGTTATGCAAATGAGGATGATTAAGGGTATATGCAATCAAAGTGGGGATACCCAAATGGGATGATTAATATGCAATCGGTGGACGAGGGAAATGATTAGGAATGAAAATTCTTATTAACTTTTAGAAAGCTAAGGGGTAATGATGTTATTTTAAATCTATATCGAATGGAAAATAGTCCCTGACTATAATAACACCCCATCTTCCCCATTATTTAGTCTTAAATTTTTGGACTATTTCATTTTAATAGACTAAGTAGTCCACCTAATATCCCTAAAAGTTTGAACCAAATATATTACTAAGAACAAAGGGTTATTAACTCAAAATAATACCCAATTCAAACATAACATGAGAGAATAGTGTGGGAGTAGCTAAAACGTTGAGTATTTGATGCCTCCTTCTCTTTTTAATTCATACACTCTCTGTCCTCTTGCCCACAAGGTTTAATTTGTAATAGTTTATTGACAATAACAATTTTTATCATTTTTATTAGTAAAATCTTTTTTGAATAATAAAAGTGAAGAAAAAAAAAAAGAAAGTTCAGTTGAATTGATATGTGATCCTTGGATATCTTCGTGGCCAAATTATAGGTGAGCTATTATTACTAGGGGTGAGCATAGTTCGGTTCAAACCGAACAAACCGACCGAACCGGCCGAAGTTTGACAATTCGGTTCGGTTTTGACTAGAGTTCGGTTCGGGTCGGTTTGAAGTTTTTTCAACCCGAACCGCCCGAACCGACCGAATTGTGTTATCCATTCTAATCGCTATCCGCATCCACTTATACCAATCGGCCATAGTTCATATAGAGTTGCTTCACAGCAGCCTAATATCTTTTCTCTCACGCAACCTAATGGCTAAATACCCCAACAATGGTGTTCTC
The DNA here is from genome assembly GCA_012295165.1 of Asparagus setaceus. Taxonomy (NCBI): domain Eukaryota; kingdom Viridiplantae; phylum Streptophyta; class Magnoliopsida; order Asparagales; family Asparagaceae; genus Asparagus; species Asparagus setaceus. The sequence continues at coordinate 39,677,802 of CM022706.1, read as the reverse complement.
TAATTCTAGGCTTTCATCATCTCTAGTTCTCTACCTCTCTATTCTCTATTCGCTTCTTCTACTTTCGACCAATCCACTTTGGAGATAAGAAACTTAAACCCTAATGTTGATTCTAACCTTTTCTTGATTTTTTTCCTCGATTGATGCACATAGTGCAAGAGAATTGTACCCAAGTGAAAACCGAACAAACCGACCCGAACCGAACCGAACCGACTTGAATCGGTTCGGTTCGATTTTGAATGATAGGCAGTTCGGTTCGGTTTGGCAAAATTTGGCCAAAACCGAACCGACCGACCGATTGCACAACCCTAATTATTACCATGGACCAAAAAAAGAAAATTCAAAAGGCTAAAATTTAATTAAAAAAATAAAAAAGCACTAGGAACCCTGTCAGAACAATCCCCATAGAAACTAGCTATAATTGCCAAAGTAAACCTCTAATTAGGGTCGTGAGCACTAATCGGTCTACATAGATTAAGCTAAACGAACTGACAGGAGGGTTTGATCGGAAAAAAAAAAAACTAAGTTTGGACTTTTCTCAGGAACCCCCATAAACTTTTAAATACTCCTTAATATTTGGGGTTCTCTGAAAAACCTTGTTCACCTCAATATTTTTCAAAGAAAACCCTAACAAAACTGCAATATTCACATGGTGGGTAAAATTATGGAAGGGAAATATTTTCCCAGCGAAAATTAAGGTTCACATTTTTAGGGTGTTTTCTAAAAGTATTCAAAGTTGAAGGAGTTCCTGAGAACCCCAAAATTGGGGTTGTGACATTTTGAAAGTTAAGATGTCTATTAAAAAATGCCCAAACTTAAGAGGGGTTTTCTAAAATTTACTCAAAAAAATTAAGGGTTCGTTTGGCAACTTCTGATGGGAAATAAGTGATTACCTCCTAAGTTGCAAGTATACAGCCTTTATCAAGTTATAGTATAAAAGATTATCGATCCCACGAGGAACGGGAAGTAGGAGGAGTTTTGCTCAAGTTTTGGTTCTCAAATTATGCTGGACAATTAGGAGTTTATTAAAATAAAATGAAAGTAAGAAAATGGTGAAAGTGGATGTGGAGAGATAAGAGAGTGGATGTGGATTATGTGCAAAAGAGGAGAAAATAAAGTTGAGAGTGGTGGTGGTTATATGCACATAATAACAAAACTAAGTTTGAGATTATATGCACATGGAGGAATATGAGATTGAGAGAAAATAAGTGCAAAATAAAAGAAAGCAAGATTGAGAGAGAGAGAGAGAGTAAAGGAAAATCAAAATCAAGAATAAAGGAAAATAACAAACAAATGAAAAGCAAGGATAAGAGGAAAATAAAGAAGGTAAAGTATGGAGGATTAATTAAAGATATGAGGAATCTAGAGTAGATCCACTTAGCTTATCTCCATCTCATGAAAATGAGTTGGATTTGTTAGCTAGTTTCAAACAATCTCTAGGGATCCCACAAATATTAGCTCCACACTTAGAAAAGGGTAATTCCCTAGAGGGTTCTAGCCTCAAGGTGAATTAAAGAAAAGAAAATCTATTCTAGAAAGTAAATACAAGAATTAAATACATTGCATGAAAGTAAATTGCATGAAAGTAAATTGCATGAAATTAAATTGCATGAAAGTAAATCTAAGCTACAAAGCAATTAAATGAACAAGAAAGAAAATGAAAAGAAATAAAATAGAAACCAACAACTCCTCGATCTTAATCTAATCCTCCTTTGGTCCTTGGATTAGAAGAAGAGAAAGAAAATTGAAGGGGTGAAACATTTCATTTATTGTGTAACAAAAGTTACAATTTTGGAAGGTCTTCAATTAAGAGTGACCCTCCTCTCCAAATGGAGTTTTTACAAAATATTTCACACTCAAAACCCTCACCTTCACCCCTATTTATAGCCCAACGGAGTTGATGTGAACCATTGGATCAAACCTAGCCAAAAGGAAGAGAAATCCACCATTAATTCAGACTGTTGCAAACCGATCGTTGGTGACGGCCAACTGGATTAATAACTTGGCTAACAACCTGGTCAACCGATTGGTTCCCAACCGAATTTGTCTTTTCTTGATTTTTCTTCACGAATTTCTCTTGGATCAATTTGGTATCTTGGGCCTTTGTTTGTCTTGATTTGGGCTTCAAATATTGGTAGAAATTCGAGAATTTGAGTCATTTGGGCTTTTATTCATTATTTCTTTATTAGCCCGCAAAATAAGATAAAATGATTATTAGTAATATCGTTATTCATATAACATAGGTAATAAGGGTATAAAATGTAATTAAAATGTGATAATCAAATACCCCACACCTAAGCTTTTGCTAGTCCTCTAGCAAAAAGATAAAAAGAAAACCTAACTCACTTTTGCAGAATCGGTTGTATTTAGCACATACAACAAGCCTTTAAACCCCTAGGTTACCCTAGTGGACGAGTTGTAGTCTCGTGAGGGTTTGCAGTGAATATACCCACAAAATTCAGTCGACTTGCCAAATTAAAGAAGTTAATAAAATAATTAATTCATTTGATATCTTCAAACATTCCAATTGAAGTTGGTTAATACTCAAGAAAACGCTTTTATCATAACTCCAATGTAATTTTCTTAAGAAAATCCTTTCATTATAGTTATACAAAACCAAGTTTAACTCAAAAATTTAATTTGAAAGTTTTGAAAAGAACATGCTAACTCTTTGTTTTAAACAAATTTCAAGTCTTTAAATCCATTTAATTTTTCAAGAACATATACAAATATAACTATATATAAAAACATGATTAGTATGACAAAATATTTTTTTATTTTATTTTTATTTAACTCTTTATTCCTTGGTGGTTTTGTTCTTTTAATCGGCTTTCTAAGTGACCATTTAGCGAAGTTTTAATAATGAATCCCAACCCAATTGGGCTTAGGTCATTAAGTATAGAAATACTCCTGCTTAATTACTCACCAACTTAGGCTTAGTAAAATAGAACCACCAATGATTTTAAGAGAAATTTTTCTTCTTTTGTTAAGTTAGTATAATATATATATGTGTATATGTATATATATTCTGAACAATATTTGGATCAAGACAACTTGAAAAATTATTTTCAACTCTAAGTTAGGCATGCAAAAATTCCATTACTTTAATTAAAAATCTAAGTTAAAACTTAAGTAAAGTATACTACTTGAAAATCATTTCTTAAGAAATTTATTTGGAGTTATCATAAAAGGTAAACTTGAGTATAGAACTAACTAGGGATTAGAAGACTTAAATTCTATCAAATTGATCAATTATTAATCAACTCTATTAAGTTGGCAAGTGACTATTTTTATTTTATTTTATGATGAAAAGAGAAAAAAATGACATAAAAAATGGTAAGAAAAAGAGGAAAAAAATAACTAAGATAAAGATAAAATGACTAATTCCCACCCCCACACCTAAATTTTGCATTGTCCTCAATGCAAATTCTATTATGCACAAAATAAAACAGATAAGAATAGAAGCACTTACATTTGTTCGGTCGACTTCGAACAGTGATAAAAATTCTGCAAATACCTTTAAGATAAGGGGGTGAAGCCAAAATTTATTCTCTTTTTTTAAATTTTTTTAAATTTTTTTAATTTTTTAATAAAGAACAATAAGAAACTCTCACATGAGAGAAGAATAAATCCTTTTATTATTATGAGACAAAAATAAAATGTAGAATAAAAGATGAAACATGAGAAGCTCACATTCTACATTAAATCCTACCTTATTGCTGAAAATTCTCCTAAATTTAAAGAATTTCAAAATGATATAATCATCGATGTGCTTAAATTCTAAGAATTTCAGGGTTTTAGTGATGTTTGCAAGAATGGAAGGTAGGTATTAATGGTTGTATGCTTTTGAACTTAGATTCGTTATTAACAAAAATTTCATTAAAAATGAAATCTTGTTGTTTTCTATTTTCTAAAATTCTAAGTTCATTGACAAAGGGTTCTTCAAATGTTGGCTTCAAGATGCATGTATTCAACATAATTCTCTGCTCAAGGACTTGATTATTAACCGGTTATCTGACCTGTGAATGGATTGCATTCACTTGATCTTGGAAAGTTGAACTTGACCCCGCTCCTTGGATTGGTCACGGTTGACTCTGAAATGATCCTTTCTCTCTCTCACTTATAGCTAGCTAGTTGACCAAGCCGGGTTTCTAATCTAGCTATGGCTTGAGTGTGGAGTTGAGAATTTGTCCTGTTGATTGCATAAAGGAGTTCATCGTTAGATGTTTGAGTCAACAAGTTCGTGGTCCGTAGAGGTTTTAATCAAGGCTTCCAAACCTCTTTCCAACACATTAAGACGCTTTCAACATTTGAAGGAATATGATTTGTAGATTGATGATGAGGAAACCGATTTGGAAATGACCGATTTGATTGTGGAAAATTGGTTTGAGAACTAAAGAAATCAAGGTTCCCTAGGAATTGTTGGTTTGAAGAGGGAGTGAAATTTTGATTTCTCGAGAAATTACCCTGATTCCATGCAAAATTCGGATGATTTCTCTAACCTGGATTATAGGTTGGAGAAAATGGATCATTAATCGGATGCTGGAATGCAGCATTCATCTGTTCTAGAGATTGAGTATTTCCTAAGAGTGGACATTGCTCTGAAGCATGGGCTAGAGAAAGACAGTTATGACAACCTGAGGCAGAAACTTGATTGATTTGAGCCGGAGCTCGTTCTTTGGTTTCTAAAGTTTCTAACTCAGAGAATTGTAGCCATCTTAGCTTCAGAGGCTATGTTTGACTCTAAGGAAGAACTCTAGAACTGATTGGGTAATCGATGAATCACGTTGTTCCCACCGCATAGTTTTCTGATAAATTCTCTAAAAGTCCCAAGCTTCACGCTTTTCTTCATGAAATCCCCTTGACACATTGACTCTAAGGAAGTTTTGAAGAATAATCCAATCCTTCATAAATGATTTGGCATAATCGCCACTTTTCAAGACCATGGTGAGGACATTGGATAAGAAGATCTTTGAATTTGTCAAAATACTTCCAAAAAGGTTCTCCTGACAATTTTAAAATTTTGAATGCTGTTTCTAAGCTTGATTGTTTTGTGGATAGGAAAGAATTTTTCAAAAACTGTTACAAATTCACCCCAAGTTGAGATGGAATCAGGAGCAAGCTATACGACCATTTTTGGCTTTGTCCTTAAGGGCAAATGGAATAAATCGGAGTTTGATCGCATCTTCAGTTAAGTCCCTCATTTTAATCATGAGGCAAACTTCTTCAAATTCGAGATAAAGATGTATGCCTTCGTTTCAATTCTAAGAATTTGGGAAGCATGTTTATGAAATGCGGTCGAAGTTCAAAATTGGTTCCATTTACCTCGGGAAGTTTTATGCAAGAGGGGATTGCATTTCTAGTGGGGTAACAAACATCTTGAAGAACAGGTGGGTTGATATTAGCCATTTCGTTTGGTTCAAGAGATGAATCAAAACGAATTAAACGATTAGTATTATCCCTAACCCAAGTTTGCATACACCAAAATCAAAATTATTTATTTATTTATTTATTTGAAAAAGGATAAGAGAAAAAGTTAAGAAGATGATGAGAAAAAAATAAGGAAAAACTAACTAAAAATAAATCAAGGCAATCACTTTCCAATCACCCTAACTCTAGGGTTAAGCCTAAAGTTGACTTAGACCACTCCTAACCAAAATTCCCTTAGTGAAAAGATCAAAGTTTACTTGGGTAATTAGCCGTAAGGATAGTACTAGAGGGAGATCAAAGATCAATTAAGTACCTCTTTCCTTTCTGAGCTTTACGCAACCCCTAAACATTGCCTTAGACACCAATTAATCCAAATAAACTTGGACCGTTCACTTAATAAATTATTGTTCCTTAATGAGCTCGAATCCTTAGGGGCCAACGCCTAATCAATTTTAAGAGGCTTGGGTATGTGTAGTGAGGAATTAGTGATTTTGGGCTAAGGAAAGGGTGATGAAATCCCTCACCTTATCTTGATTAATGGTTTTGCCCTTAAAATATTTTCAAGTGAGTGCCAAATCAAGATGCTCAAATCACTTTGGTGAATTCCTACTTTTATATGAAATGCAACCCTAAGAATTAAAAGCAACTAAAAGGATGCAAAAAAAACAAAAATCTTTTATTTTTTTTATTATGGTCGATAATAAAAAAAATGAAGTTTATTAGGGTCGACAAGGGAAAAAAATCCTTTTATTTTTTATTTTTATTTTTTTATCCTAATTGTCTCTAATGTATATGAACTATCTAAAGGGTGGAATTGAAAATACTAGATGGAGAAGTTACCCACGCAAAAGCAATACAAAGCCTCGTTGAAGGCAATTCTTCAATCTTGAATCTTCAACTCTTGATCTTCAAGCTCCAAGTTCCTACACAAAAGAAAACACACAAAATAAAAACCAAACTTAATGAAAATCCTACTTATGCACCGTTCCCCGGCAACGGCGCCAAAAACTTGATGGGAAATAAGTGATTACCTCCTAAGTTGCAAGTATACAACCTTTATCAAGTTATAGTATAAAAGATTATCGATCCCACGAGGAACGGGAAGTAGGAGGAGTTTTGCTCAAGTTTTGGTTCTCAAATTATGCGCGTGACAATTAGGAGTTTATTAAAACAAAATGAAAGTAAGAAAATGGTGAAAGTGGATGTGGAGAGATAAGAGAGAGTGGATGTGGATTATGTGCAAAAGAGGAGAAAATAAAGTTGAGAGTGTGGTGGTGGTTATATGCACATAATAACAAAACTAAGTTTGAGATTATATGCACATGGAGGGAATATGAGATTGAGAGAAAATAAGTGCAAAATAAAAGAAAGCAAGATTGAGAGAGAGAGGAGAGAGTAAAGGAAAATCAAAATCAAGAATAAAGGAAAATAACAAACAAATGAAAAGCAAGGATAAGAGGAAAATAAAGAAGGTAAAGTATGGAGGATTAATTAAAGATATGAGGAATCTAGAGTAGATCCACTTAGCTTATCTCCATCTCATGAAAATGAGTTGGATTTGTTAGCTAGTTTCAAACAATCTCTAGGGATCCCACAAATATTAGCTCCACACTTAGAAAAGGGTAATTCCCTAGAGGGTTCTAGCCTCAAGGTGAATTAAAGAAAAGAAAAATCTATTCTAGAAAGTAAATACAAGAATTAAATACATTGCATGAAAGTAAATTGCATGAAAGTAAATTGCATGAAATTAAATTGCATGAAAGTAAATCTAAGCTACAAAGCAATTAAATGAACAAGAAAGAAAATGAAAAGAAATAAAATAGAAACCAACAACTCCTCGATCTTAATCTAATCCTCCTTTGGTCCTTGGATTAGAAGAAGAGAAAGAAAATTGAAGGGTGAAACATTTCATTTATTGTGTAACAAAGTTACAATTTTGGAAGGTCTTCTCAATTAAGAGTGACCTTCCTCTCCAAATGGAGTTTTACAAAATATTTCACACTCAAAACCTCACCTTCACCCCTATTTATAGCCCAACGGAGTTGATGTGAACCATTGGATCAAACCTAGCCAAAAAGGAAGAGAAATCCACCATTAATGAACTGCCGAACCGATTTGGCTGGTTAACCTTAGCTAACCGGTTAATAACTGGTCAACCGATTGGTTCCCAACCGAATTTGTCTTTTCTTAATTTTTCTTCACGAATTTCTCTTGGATCAATTTGGTATCTTGGGCCTTGGTTTGTCTTGATTTGGGCTTCAATATTGGTAGAAATTGAGAATTTGAGTCATTTGGGCTTTTATTCATTATTTCTTTATTACCGCAAAATAAGATAAAAATGATTATTAGTAATATCGTTATTCATATAACATAGGTAATAAGGGTATAAAATGTAATTAAAATGTGATAATCAACTTCCAAGAACTAGTTTTAATAAATATTACGAGTGTGGTCCAAAAGTTATTTTCAGTTTGGCAAAACTTGGGATAAATTTAAACTAGTTTTTTCTTGTTCAAATTCTAACACCTAAACTAATTTTCTTTCGGACCAATCCCTACATGGATCAACTCTATCCTAGTTAAGTAAGAATTAGTCCAAACTCAATCTAGTTTTAGATTTGCTAAACACACCCTAAGAAAAGTAAAAAATATTAATTTAAAGTTGGGACCAAAATAGACGTCCACGAACGTTTTCACTTTTACTTTATCTGCCCGTTAATGGTTAAATAGAAGATAACCAGTAACCCGCGAAAGTAACAACAAGCAACCGCCGCCCAGGCTGACGTGGCATCGCACTCCGGCTCCTTGCGATACTACTAAAGTGAACCGCAGGCACATTATACAATGGATTGTACTCCACGTGTCACGCGTGCAGCAGGAGAGGCGCGCGCGCTGTTCTGTTCTGTAACGGCAGACTGTAGGCCCACTCTCTTATTTTATTTAAGTGAATTTCTTAATCCCAACGTTTTAGTATTTGTGAGACAGCCCCTCTTAACTATTTAGTAAGTATATGGCCCCCGAACTTTGAAAGGTTTTCATATGATCATCCTGAACTTCTTATATTCCACTAACTATTTGAAGATTTTTCACTGCAATGTCTCATAGTAACACTATAAAGTCTGACTTGTCGTGTGCCAACCACGCCACCAAAAATGAAATAAACACCCCGCAACTCTTTAAAAAAAGAGTTACATTCTTATTCATTTTCACTAGGGTTTTTGCATATATATATATATATATATATATATATATATATATATATATATATATATATATATATATACACCTTAAATTTTCCATACTTGAATTTACCTCTCAAGTCATGGTATTTGCAAAATTACCTCCTAATTCTTGCATATTTATTTTTTGCTCCTCCCACTTAACAATTTTAATTTTAAACGGAAACTATTCAAATATATAGGAAATCATTGGAAATGTTGACATTGCTTTGATTAGAAACCAACATTATTAAGTTGGAAGAATAGAAAGATCCCATATGCTAGTTTGAGGAGGGGAGTAACTTTGCAAATATGGAAGATTTGAGGGGTATATATTTATGAAAAATCCCTTTTATTATTTTCATTATTATTTTTGTTTGAGTTGTATTTTCGCCTTTTTACGTCACGTGTTTGAAACATGACAACTTAGACTTGAGGGTCTTAATTTAATTTAACAAGTTAATGTGAACAATCCTAAATGAATTTAGTGGAATAGAGCAAGTTCACGATGGTTATGTGAAAACCTCTCAAAGTAGAAGGGGAGTTGTACCTATTAAAATAGTTAAAGGAGGTTATCTCAAAAACAAACAAATACAAGGGGGTTTTATGAAATTTGCTCATTCTGTTATTATATTGCGGTTATTTAAGCTCTGTGTCAAGCTCTTTCTTCCTCTTTTTCTCGGTGAGAGGGAGAGAGTAACTGAAAGAAAGGAAGAAGATGGAGTGGCTGGTTCGGGTCTGGACCAGGATCGCAGCCCGGATCCGCATGCGCAAGTCGGGTGAGTTTCGAGTACGATTTGCATCAAAATTCGGGTTTAATTGGTTTCGTACGTGATTCTGATATATAATTAATTGATGGTCTCTGCAGGACTGCTGGTGCAGCTGAGGAACGAGGTGAGCACGTGCGAGTACGAGGACGTGCACGTGATGTGGGAGATGCTGAGGAAGACGGAGAAGACGAGCGGAAGGGACACGTGGAGCGTTTTCGAGTGGGCTGGACGAGGACGAGGAGCTCTTTGCTGCACTTTCTGAGACAACTTAGCGGGGACGACGGCCGAGAAGAAGGATTCGCACGTGCCTCACGCGTGCCATCTCCCCCATGTTATGTTCTCTGCAGTGTATTATTTGCCGCACGTGTGATTTCTACATACTATATATACGCACACTTTATAGTACACGTTTGTTGATGTGGTAGCTTTTCTTATACGTGTTTATGTTTATCTGCTAATTAAATAAATTTCATATTTTTAACTCGGTGTTTGGTATAGAAGAGACTATTTATGATCTTTTAAAGGCTAAAAACAGTGCTTTTAATTCTGTGAAGGGGCTGTTTGATTCACTACTTTTATAGAAAATTTTATAGAAATCCCCAGACAGTGGCTATTTTGTAATTAATTAGTTTCTGAGTTTTCTTAAAAATATGTTTAGTTCATCTCTCATTTATAAAATTGGGTTTCTGTGAAGTGGGAAAAAGTACTTTTTTTATAGAAAACCAATTCCTCTCATAATGGGCGGAAAACACATGAAAATCGGACTAACACTCATTTTTATTCCTTTTATTCTCGGTTTCCATAAAGTGTTATGTTTTTATTTTTGATTGGGTGTTCTCCAACAAATTAAACAAAAGAAAAAGAAAGAAACATTTTCTTCATTTTAAATTTCATATTTTGTGCTTTTGAACCAAACTAGAAAAAGTGCATAAAAAATAGAAACCCCACTTTTTGAGATTGCCATAAATATTTTCATAAAAATTTATAGAAACACATGGAAATCAATTTTGCCCGCTTTTCCTTTTCCTTAAATTTATGGAAAACGAACCAAACAGCCCCAAATTGTACTAATACTTTTCCTTCAGATTAAGTAATACTTAATCGAACACTGGACGATTACGATTTGGAAGTCTCTCCACTATGCCCTTCTAATCAAGAATTCAATCTTGTCTTTTAGCAAAGGTTTAGTTAAAGTCTCTAATGTATTGGTCAAATATCATCTGAATCTTTAATGTTTAGAAGGTATTAGTGGAGATTCCTAATGTTACCTGCCCATCCTTTTTATAAATTTCTATTAAATCTTACTGATGTGCCGGTGATTACAAGTTAGTCCTGCTATGTGGCATGTTAGCAAGATTTAACAAAAATGTGTAAAAAAAGATTTAGGCTGACGATGAAGGTAATACTTTGAGATCCCTCATCGATGATTTTCAAACATCAAGAATCCGAATGATATTTCAACAATACATAAAAAAAAATCTCTACTGAAATTTTGCCCTTTGATAGATGCATGTGTGATTTCATTTACAGCAGTTGACAGTTTTTGTGTATGCATTTAAATAAGCAACTCAATTTTGCAAGGTAATTGTGACTTTGATATTAAAGATAGGCTTAATTGCACTTAAATACTCTATAGTTTCAACTATGTTGTAATTATATACCTTCACTTGTTTTTGGCAGCACTTATATAACCCAGAGTTTTTAAAACTTACACTTATGTACCGTCACTTGTTTATGATAACACTTACATACCCTAAACTTTTTAAAACTCGCACTTAAATACTCTCAAGCTTGCATAATTGAGGGTATTTGTAAGTGCAAGTTTTAAAAACTTTAGGGTATATAAGTGCAAAGTAAGGATAACTTTACGGTATTTAAGTGCAATTAAGCCTTAAAGATATGTACAGTCTAAAGTTTAGTCTTAATCAGTGGCTTTCCTTGGATGCTTGACAAGAAGAAAACAAACCAAAAAAACCAGAGGTTGATTTGACCGCATGCATCATCTAGTTCAATTAACTGCCGACTGATTAATCGGGGGCTGCCATATCATTGCATATAGGGGACACAAAGTATCAAATATCCCTATAATTGCAAGATATCATGACCATGATTCATATAAAAAAACCTATATTTAATTGCTAGAGAAGATATCAAATTAAATGAATCTGACAACCATCACTATCTGTTTGTTTGTGGGGAAATTTACAACGGTAACTGGGGGTATCCGTAACCATATCCATTAAGATACGGATATGGTTACTCAAATCTATAACCGATAGGATATAGTTACGGATATGCTTTTGTAGTGAAATATCCGAATCCGTATCCGAAATATCCGAATAAAAATTAGTCATACTATTACGATAATTTTAATCCTTAGATTATGGATTTGAGGTTAATTTTAATGATCAAGATGTCTAATCTTAGCTTTTCAGATATAATGAACATATTAATGAACTCTTTTGTATCACATGAACTATATTTTTTTAATACTATCTAGTTTTCTCATATCCGTTTTGTATCCGCATGCATATCCGCTTATATATCCGGATATATATCTGTTATGGTCCTTTAATAACCCGGGTGCTAACCCGCATTCAACAACGGGTAAGCACTTCGAGCTAGAGATAATCCAGCTAGCCCTCCGCGGCACGAGCACCAATCCTTTAGGCCATGTCGACTCGAACGGCGGGATGAGTCGGCATCCCATGCCAACCGACCGAGCACCCGTTCGAGTCGACCCCCTCCCATTAAGCCAACCGAGCACCCGTCCGGGTCGACCCCACCTCATCCGGTTGTCCCCCGCTCATCGGGTCGACCCCTTCCCATCAGGGCGACCCCCGACTGTCTCAACCGAGTGTCTACCGGGTCAGGTGTCGGCCGACCCCTCTCATAGCTGACTCGAAAGGCAGAACTTCTCAGCACCCCCAAAACGACAACTCCCCAGGATACTGTTGCACCGTTTCTCCAGCTGACAAGTTATCACCATCACATTTAATGCTGATCAGAGCCATCATTTACTTCGCCCCTAAGATTTTAAGACACATCGGACCACGTCAAAGCTATCAGATCTCATTTAATGCGGATTGGACTCTCACCACTCAGCAAGCGACACGTGTAAAGGTGAATCTGACTCAGCCACTAGCCCATGCCTAGTCGAAGTGACCCTCCTCCACCCAGTTAGTGACACCTATGATGCCAAATTTGACTTAGCCGCTAGCTCAGTCCTGGCCCAAGTGACAGAACTACCCCTTTGCACGAACTTGTTCGCGGGGAAAGTTGGTTCCTTAATTTTCATTGCTTTCGAACTCATTACACCTTTATGGGTTTACAAACGAATTCGAAAATAAAAAAAAAGATCGCCGTTTTATAAGGCTTACAACGAAAACCAATGAAAAATTATAACTTTATCTCTCTAAAAATAAACGCGGGATCCGTTTATCGGATCCTCGCTTGCGTGGGTGTCTTTGCCTGTGCCGGGGACTTTATTCTGTCTGTGGACCGCCGTGTAATCGTGATCCAAAAAAAGAAATCTACACGGTAAACGGGGTTATCTCACGAAGGAAATAATGTACCGCTTAATGAGATCGACCGCGAAATCAAAGCTCTTCTCGAGATCAAAACAAAGTTTAATCTCGAGGAATCACGTGTAGATCTGAGATCCGATCTCTCGAACCTTTTCTGAGGGGATTATCTCACGAAGGAGGATAATAGCCCTGGGGATTATCTCACAAAGGATGATAATAGCCCTTAAGAGTTCGCTGAGATCCGGATCCGGTGTCGAAGAAGATCGGTTGTCGCTCCCAAGTTTGGATCTGAGGTGAGAAGACAATTTGGCAGAGCTTCGGCTTCTCCAAAATTTCAGATCCCTTGCAAATGAGACCCCTACCTCTTATTTATAGGATTTTAAAGCGGATACGGGTCGAAACTGGGCCCAAAAGCCCAGTAAACCTAGGTGTCTCGGCTGACCGAGACACCTCTAGGTGTCTCGGCCAGGCCGAGACATCAGTGTCTCGCCAAACCTAGACACCATCGTGTGTCTTGGTTTGGCCGAGACACCACTGAAGTCTCGCCCGCCGACACCATCGTGGTTCGGTGTTCGCCACCGAGACACCTCTCGGTGTCTTGGTGTTTGGCCGAGTTTTTCCCGTGGCTTTCGTCCGGTTATTTTCCGAGCTCGTTTTGAAGCTTCGCGGTTTGGATTTATTCCGTCGCTTGCACGCGGCCCATTGCACGTGATTCGTTGCTTCGGAGTCGGGTTCATCCCATTTGTTCGCACACGATTTGTCGCTTCGTTGACTTGAGCGTATCGTCGACTCGTTTCATGCGACGTCAACGCTTAGCGCCGGTTCGCTAAGGCCCCGAATCACCGACGGCATGAAAGGACCGCCAAAACTCGCGATGGCCTCTTTGATGAGAGGGTTTATGCGTCACTTGCGGTATCGCAACGGTTCGCCGTTACGTGACGGATGGCTCGTTGATTATCAACTCACATTACGGGCTATGTTCGGGGACTTATAGGCAATTTTTAACGTCTATAGAACTATAAAAAGAAAAACTATTCTCATACTGAGGTAAGCAAGTCTAAACTCACAAAGGAAGAAAACCAGAAGAACTTCCACAATCCCATTTTTTCCTCCCCTTTTTGACATCAATCGACTTGATCGCCGAGGAACAACCGGAACCGACTCTCTTCTTCTTTCATTGTGCAGGATTCCATCAGCCGACCTCACGCCAGATATACGGAGAAAGATTACGAGCTCCTATCGATAAATAAAATTCCTAGACTTATTGACTGTGTGATTATCAACATCAACAATTTTCGTATCCGTACCCGATTTTAGCAGATATGAATATAAATTTTTCTTACCGAGGTATATCCGTATCTGTATCTGTATCCGAGATGGGTAAGCGAATATGAATATGGTAAGTATCATATCCAAGCTGGAATATGGTAAGTATCATATCCAAGCTGTATCCGGACCGAATGCACCATAACGGTAACCATTCTTACCGTTTGAAAAACATTACACAAAAGAGTTAAAAAGATTAAATTTCACAAAACTCTCAAGACTTTGGGGCATTCCCCAAGTTCAATTAACTTTGTTTATGCGATTTTGAGGAAACACCCCCAAGTTTTGAAGGGTTTGTGAAATTTACCCTCTTAAGAACTATATACTATTCTATCAAAAAATAAAAATAAAAAAATAAAACAAAGACAAAAACTATATACTAAGGAGTTATTAGAATGGTACAGAGGCACAAAATAAACTCCATGTGATGGTATACATGATTTACCTACCAATAGACTCAGCCAGTTTTTCATTGATTGGAGTTATAACAGAAAAGGAAGTTAAAGTTCCTTTTCTTTTTTTAAAGTTTCTTTTCTTTTTTCTTTATCATTGGAGATAAGAATTGAGGTGAGCTTTCACTTTCTTTTTTCAGGTAAATTAAAGAATTTCATTAACCATATCAACAGTTATGCACACAATAATTCTAGGCATACCCGGGGAACAATGAAAATACTATCTACTACAATTGCTCAACCCAAAGTCGAAACAGGGGAGATACTTTCATACTCCAAACTTTTGCAATTATGTCAATTTAATCTCCTTAACCACTGCATTAACTCTCCATATCAACTGCTGAAACTCTTGAGATTATGTTCACGCCAAATAAGCAACAAAGGCAGCAACAATAAGTCTCTTCTTGAAATCTTTATCCTTCCTATGCACAAGAAACCAATCAAGTTCCTCACAAAAACACATGAGGCCTCTAGTAACTTACAACCAACATAACAACTTCCTCCATACGAGAGCAGAAAAAGGGCACAAAAAGGATAGATGTTCATCATCCTCATGAGTTTGATTGCACAAAATACATTTGCTCTCAGTGATTATATGCAAGCGTACAAGTCAATTTTGTGTTAATAACCGTCTCTAAGACGCTAGCGACAGTATAAAGCAATGTTTTGGAATACAAAAAGAACTCCATACCAGAGTGGACCACGGTAGCGGGTAGCAGTGCTGATAAATAAGATTTTGAAACATGAAAGCCATATAAAGCTTACCCCCTGCTAGAATTAATACAAAACTATAATCCTCGATCCTCACCATAACTTTGAAGTTTCGGTGTTATGATTAGAGGGACTAAATTTAAGATGGTATCAGAGCAATCCAGGTTCGAATCTTGCTAGCCATGAATTTAATGCGGATTTTAGAAAATTATTACCGCTACAATTCTCGACCCCAACCATAATTTTAGAGTTTCGGTCTAATGATTAGAGGGGCTAAATTTAAGAACCTGCCACTTAGCAAAAGTAGACAAAACAACAACAAGAGATCCATAGGTATGCAATAACCACCCATAAGTATGCAATAGCGAGTCTCTAATACGCAAATTTCTCATCCAAAACCAACAAGCTTTCACTTTCAACAAAAGAGTAGTTTATACTTTACTGATGATGCGTCTCAGGTTGGAAATGCTTATGTGTCCAAGAACCTGAATTCAAAAAATACGTCTACTAAAATTAGGCTAATTAAGACAACATTACAAAGATAAAGATGGCTTGGATATTAAATGAGATTAGTTTAAGGTTTCAACGTTATTCAATTGCTGTCATTGGACAACCAACAAGAACAAAACAAAATGGGGATGACACAAATAAATCTAGGTTTGCCATAACATTTTAGTGATGTATATAGATTAAAGTCATTTCATTGTCACACAATAGAAAATGGTTTTTACATGAAAACCTGTTGGGTTGCGGGGTCATGCCCGCACGCCGCGGAAGCGATATCACCCGAGAAAAGGCCCTGATTTATATTCTCGTCTCACGAAGGAAACAAGAATAGAAAGTAAAATATCCCAACAAAGTGAGATATCTACTCTTCCTCTCAACAGTACTAGGACTGAATCAATGGAACCTACAAACAATAGCAAATACACAAAGAAAATCGAAAGACACGAGATTTACATGGTTCTAAAAATTGCCTACGCCAACGGGAGGGGTGAGGGAGATTCGACTATGAAGAAGAACACCGACGACTTGTACAATCCACAAGCTCATCCCAAAGATAAAGTTTTGATTTTTACCCAAAAAAAATTAACCTCTCTCTTGTAGAATCTATCCAAGCTCTCTCTAGCTGCCGCCAAAAACCCTAACTTTTTCTCCCACAAACTCAACTCTAAAAAACCCTAGGTTTTGTTACCTATTTATAGGAAAAGAATAAAAAACTTTCCCTTTTTATTAATTATTTTTCCTTTTTGTTTCTCGTTTTCTCGCTCACATGAACGAATCCGGTCGGCCAAGCAAGGGAGCACGATGAAGTTGTGGCCACGGGTGGACCCACCCACGTGAGTTCACAATTCTCCACCTCGCACATCATTTGATAAACCTCAAATTTTGGACGAACACCGAAGAACATCGCGAACATTACTAAAGAGATCTCCATCACCAAACCAGACAATCCAACAAGGCCACTATACCGCGGTCGTTCACGCACTCTCCACCGGATCAAGCTAACCGTAGTTCTGCAATTATTCTCCATATAGTCTCCACCTCACCCATCACCGCCCCGAAGGGCCATGGCCTCTTGGGCAGATCAACACGGGCTGATATGAAGCAAATCCAAGCAGTGCTTAAACTTGCTACCTGTGACCACCTTAGTTAACATGTTCCAGGGATTCTCATTTGTATGCACCTTCATGAGAGAAACATCGCTTTTCTATGACATCTCGCACGAAATGAAACCTGACATCGATATGCTTGGTACGAGCATGATGAACTTGATTCTTCGCCAAGTGAATTGCACTCTGACTGTTGCACCACAAGTTCACGCTCTCCGCCAATCCCCAAATCATCTAGAAGACCCCACAACCACAATGCTTCCTTCACTTCTCTCGCCATGGCCATGTACCTGCCTCAGAGTAGAAAGTGTCACAGAGTCTGTAACATTAATCGCCAACTAACCGGAGCCCCATGTATCCCGAATACATAACCGTGAGTCGATCGCCTATCTAGATCGCCCGCATAATCGAGTCCACAAACCCATCAATCTAATATGTTTCTCCATCAAAATACGTACTCGTGATCAACGTACCTTTAAGTACCTCAGACCCACTTCACCGCTTCCGGCGCCTTTCCGGATTCTCCATGAATCTACCGACCACACCGACCACTGCGGAAATATCTCACGCAGTACACACCATTGGCATATTGCCGCCAACCGCACTAGCATAGGAACACACTCCATGTGCCTTCTCTTCTCACAGAGTGGGAGATTGTTTACCAGAAAGTCTAAAGTGTGGAGCCAATGGAGTCACCACCGACTTAGCACTTGAACCTCACGATCACCCGCTCTATGTAGCCCTTCTGACTCAAGAACAATTGCCGGTTCGCCGCTCTCTTCTAATCTCCATACCCAGATTTTCCTAGCCCATGTCCTTCATCTCAACTCTTCACCAAGTTGAGATTTCACCTATCTATCTCCACCACGCTCTTAGAAGCAATAAACATGTCATCCACATACAAAAGGAGATAGATATAATTATCTCCATGAAGCTTCCGAATGTAAACGCAACAATCATAATCGCTTCGGGAAAACTCATGTTTCAGCATGAAGGAGTCAAATCACTTGTACCACTGCCGGGGAGATTGCTTCAATCCATACAGTGACTTCCTCAAAAGACACACATGATGCTCCTTGTCCTCAACCTTGTAGCCCTCAGGTTGATGCCTGTAGATCTCTTCATCCAAGTCTCCATGCAAGAAGGCCGTTTTAACATCGAGTTGTTCTAGCTCAAGATCATCATGAGCAACACTAATATACCCGAATAGAAGTGTGTTTCACCATCGGAGAAAAGATCTCATTGTAATTCACACCCTCTTTCTGTGCAAAACCCTTAGCCATGTTTGGTGTAAAAATCTCCTCTCGGATTTGTATTGTTTGAGTTGTTTGTTTACAAATCAAGAATAGGTCTTTTACAATGTAATTAAGGGAAGGCCCTTCTTGTTTAACGGGTTCGCCGGTAGCTGTAGGATCTCCCTCGATGCTCGAATCGAAGTTTGCTTCCCTGGACGATCCGGCCGACGTCAGCGGTCGGGCTTCAGCAGTAGAAGTCTGGTTGAGTTCGGCTCTACCCGAGCTTGCTTGGATAGGGCTACGATGCAAGAGTTTGCAAGAGCTCGAGAGCCTCCTAACTGAGGGTTCGGGACGAGCCTTCTTCAACAATCCAAGCCTTTGCTCGAACTGAGTTGAGGAGCAAGAAAGTGGTTCTTCTCGCTTGCTCTTTCTTCTCAAGAGTGGTTTTACAACCTTGTTGCCACTCATGTGGAGATGGTGGCTTATAAATAGACAAGGAGAGGCATGGCCACTTCCTTGATTTGTGGGATATGACCACCGACGCTTGATGGGCACCATACTCTTCTCTAATCGTGGATGTGACCACCGATGAGGTAATGAGGACCATGCCTTATCATAACTCGGAGGTGCAGAGGGTAAAGGTGCCAGCCTTTCGAAAAGCAGCCAAGCAAGGTGCGCAGCTTACTGCAGCGCAGGTGAATCAGCGGGCCTCTTGGGCGGCATAATCCTCCCCGCGGGATGTGACCACTAATAGGTGAGGGCCATGTCCTCTAGCCGGGATGTGATCGCTATAGGGTGATGAGAGCCTTGTCTCATCATCACCCGTGACATGGAAAGTGGGTGGGCGACGCTGACTCACGCGGGCGAAGCTCATCGCTGGGCGACTTCGCCAAACCATCGTTGTGGGCGAGCCTCGCCAAACCACCGCTGGGCGAGCCTTGTCTCATGACTGCCGAGCCGCTTCACGCGGCGAACCTCGTTGAGTGAAGAGCTTCGCCGCCGCTTAACCTCGCTCGATGAAGAGCTTCACGCTGGTGAACCTCGCTCGAATGAAGAGCTTCGCGCTTGGCTTAACTCGGTCGAATGTCGAGCTCGCCGCCATAACCTCGTTGAATGTCGAGCCTCGCTGGCTTAACCTCGGCCGAAAGTGAAGAGCTTACGCTTAGCTTAACCTCGCCTAAATGAAGAGTTTCGCTACGCAACCTCGCTGAGTGGAGAGCTTCCGCTTGGCTAACCTCGGTCGAATGTCGAAGCCACGCTGGCTAACCTCGTTGAATGTCGAGCTCACGCTGGCTTAACCTCGTTGAATGTCGAGCCTCGCCGCTGGCGAACCTTGGTTGAATGTCGAGCCTCGATGCTTGGCGAACCTCGTTGAATGTCGAGGTTCGCGCAGGCTTAACCTCGGTCGAAAGTGAAGAGCTTTGCCGCCGGGCGACCTCGCTAAACCACCGCTGTGGGCGAAGGCATTTGAGCTCTTGCAGCGAAGCTCAAAGCATCGACTTTGTGTGTGCGAAGCTTGTTAGACAAGCTTTTGAGTTTCGAGAGCGAGACAACCTCGCGGCGCTGAAGCTTATCTCTTTGATCGGCGGGTTGGCAATTTTTCCCGCCATAGATTCTTTCAAAGTTTCGCACCTAAATCAAGTTTGGATTGGTCCGAAACACTTTGAATGAACAGTTTGGCCACGCCAGTCGGCGATCTAACCATCCTCGATGGTTTGAGCTCTTCGGATGGCTCGGCGAGGTTTTGGCTAACTCGCTTTGGGCGAAGCTCGCTATTCTACAGCGCAGGTTCCTCTCGACGAAGCTTACTCCATTTGGTGAGCGAGCCTCATCTCTCAGCTCACGCTTATCCGGCAGCGAGCTTGTGCTTAGGGCGGGCCACGCGGTTCTCCCAAATGGAGTAACGCGGGTGTGTCAGCTTGCATTAAATGTGATCTGACGGGGGGGGCGCCTCGTCTTCACACGCTCGATCTGAGCCGCAGATTTGGCGGCGCTTTTGATCTGGTCCGCTCGCTTGGCGAGGGATCGCGTCAATTGCTAATCGGGCGACCATTGCCGATATCCGCTCGCTGCCGGGCGATTCGGCCGCAGACCCGCCTATATAAAGCGTTTGTCTTCTCCATTAGGAAGCTTGTGTGCTTCAAAAACCTTTCGTCTCAAGTTTTCGAAGAAAACCCAAGGTCTTAACTCGAACGTAATGGCTCCCAAGTCGAAGAAGACCACATCCAAGGGAAAGGCTCGCCTTCCGCTTACCGCTACTGGCGCCGCTATGCCACGCCACCGCTCACGGTAGTTGGCGGGACCGGGACGCAACGACTCTGCTCGCTCTCGCGGGCCTTGTCTATTCAGGCGAGGTCCGGCATCGGGCGAGGTCGCTTGTCGCGGACCTCGCTTCGCTTCTGGCGAGTTCGGTTATCCAGCGAAGTTCGCCGTGACAGAAGTGTCTTACTTTCAGGCGGGGCTTTGCTTTTTGTTGGGCGAGCTCGATTGCTTCGCCTTCGAAAAGGCTCGCCTGCTTCAAAGAGTTGGCGAGTCGGCTCGCCTGCTTCAAAGAGTTGGCGAGTCAGGTCTTTTAACATTCTTTCATTTCATTTTGCAGCTACCTTTTCTGACGAGGTCCTTCCAAAGAGTACGGCGATTGGCCTTGCCAGAGTAATGGTTTCTGGCTCCTCCTGTGTTTCTCTCCTTGACCCGGTGCCTTTCCATGCCGAACCACGGAATTGCGGCGACGGTATCCGAGGGACACTATCCGACGCCGCGGAGCTGACCACCGAGCGCGGGCGATGCTAAGCGATCAGCGAGGAAATGGTAAAGCCCGACTTCATGTTCGGTGATGCCATAGTTGATCCTTCACCACGCTCCTAGGCGAAGCAAATGGTTGCGTGAAGGTGGCGAATCTCGATACTTTCTACCCCACATGATGCGGGATTTTTTCTAGTCGAAGCTACGCCTTTCAGCCCTTAAAGATGAACTGACTTCACGGGCCAGATGGAGTCACTTGCGGAACCTTCACGGGTTCCAAGGTCGATATGGGTCGACAGCCCCATCGAGGCGGATCGCTCTTCATCCCGGCCTTCTAAAATGAGTTTCCCATGGGCGAAACGCCGACACGGGCGGAGACCTTTTCACACCGCTTTTCAAGACAGCTTCCTCCAAAGGATTTCCGCGTTCTCGCTGGGTACATTCATCGCCGCAATACCCCGTGGCATAGAATCACCGAAGTTCGTTTCCGGCAGAATTCGATCTCCAAGGATCCGAATCTGCTCGCCATCGAGCCACTCAAGACGGCCTTAAGATTCACGCCTCGCCAAAGCTGCATCGAGCTCTATTGCCCGGATAGCGGTACTTTCTATACCAACGAAGAGTTGGGTTGGCTCTTCACGAGATGCATGAGGTGCCTGTCCAATGGGGAGTTCCCATATGAAGAGTACATTCCCGCCAAATGGAGCTCGACCATCTCTCCACCCATTCCCTCAAGTGGTGGAAACCCTATGGGAGCTCTCGCCACTACCACATTTGTTCGACACTCTCGGGTCCGTGGACCACAAAGGCAAGAAGAAGAGGAATGCCGGATCAGCCACAAGAATTGGGCGACTACCCGCTCCATAACCACGCATGTGAAGAGGCCCATTCTCCCGCTGGTCGTGGTGCGACGCGGAGACGATCCGCTCTCCTGTTCCCGAGGGTGGCGATCGGAGACCATTGATTACTTAATGGAGGGGGTTCTCGGGGGACTACTTTTGCATCTTACCACCATCGCGGGACTCGATCTCATCCAAGGCCCCGCTATCGGCTATTTGGTGTTGTGGTTGAAGAGGTGCATGGTGCCCACGCACTGCTCGAGGCGATCCCAATGGATGTCGCTATCCCGGCCGTCCGTACCGCCTATGGGCTTATCATATGCACGGTGTGGCCATGACGCCTCAGATACGAGTGGACTGAGGTTATCGACAATTGCCGCGCCTCTTTGTTGAAGTGGACGGAGGAGAGGAGATTGCCAAGACCCCAACCCTCGATCGCCTTTGCCGTTACACGCACTCGATGGCATGGTTCGCGGTTGCTAACGCGAAGTGCTTGATGAGTGCACCAGCGCGCGGCCAGAAGGCAGGACCGCCCCATTCTCCTCCAGCCGCTCGAGACTTGTTCCCCGAAGTTCGGGATGTGGAAATGAGGAAGGCGCTTCTTTGGCAACTATGACTTCTTTCTGTTTCCCCTATTTTTCGGGCGGCCACGGCGAAGTCTCTTCGATGGTTCCACCACGGATCGACACCCTCTTAACCCTTGGTGGCTTGTGTGGTCGGTCAACATACGACCACGGCTACCATCTCCTTCGTGACGGGTCACTATGCCTCTTTGAACCCTACCTTCCTAGCCGCTACCAATTTGATACCACCAACTATATGTTAGAACATCAACCCCACCGAAATCAAGGGGTTGGTAGACGAGCCAAGATTTTGGACGATGCGGTTGTACCGGCGCGCTCGAGTGCCTTTGAGGGACCGAGTCCTTCGCCACTGCTCACCTACCTGGTATCGGGTGTGAGTACTTTCCTGAGGGGTTCGACCCTATACATCCCGCTTGACCGAGCCCACGCCGATCGAAAGGTCGCTTCTGGACACCTCACCGGGGAACGCTACCATGTCGAGGAGGCCGACGATCTCGAGGGAGGAAGTTAGGAGCGACTCACCGAGGGATCAAGCACCCTCTACCGAGGGGTCCTCCAAGGCCACTGGGACACTTCACCACGGGTTTGGGGACGAGCTCATGTTGTCCTTCCACACTCCCTACGACCCCACTCGCCCTGGTTCGGCGGCAGAGCGGGTCCCTCAAGAATTGGTTAGGGCCGAGAGCCGCTGAGGGGGCTAGGGATGCTATTGCTGGCCGACATTGAGATGCCATTTCCACCCCCACTCCTTCACCTTCGCCGGGCTGCAGGGAGGAGGGTATGTTCTCCGGCGCAGAGGGTGGCCAAGAAGGTCTCTGCCACTTAAGAGGTCGCCCTTCCATTGGGCCTCACAACCACATCGGGGTATGCTCACAAGTTCCTTTTTGCTTGATAAGTTGAATATGATTAGCTCAGTTTCCCTTTTTCTTTTAGGGTACCGGCGCCGCCGCTCAAATCTCTTCGGAGGATGAAGGACATACGGATCATGAAGGTCCCATCCCTCGAGGGAGAGGAGGTTGAGGAGACGACTTGCGCCGACCGGCGAGGAACCGCCCAGTCGGCATTTCCGACGTAAGAGGGGCGCTATTCAAGACGCAGGCGCCGCCGTGGAGGGGCGCTTATTAGTGAAGAGGGGTCCGCCTGTGGAGGAGGCTCCGGAGAGGTGTCGACTCTCATGGCCGCCACGATCAGCCCTCTCGTCCCAGCCCGCCACAGAGGATATTCCACTCTCTCCCGCCGCCTCAAACGAAACTCGAGGCTACGATCAAGGATTTTCGGACCCTTCTTCGTGATAGCGCCCAAGCGGTATTGATGGAGGTCGCTTTGGTGAGCTCAAACCCATGCTTCAAATGTACCGCAACCTAAGTACTTTGACGGGCGCTGATGCGCTTCGCCATTTCAACGGCGCTGCATCGGCAGAAGAGACGCCAAGAGTTGATTGCTCTTCTAAGAATCTCTTGGATTTGGCCTCGAACGGTGCAATCCATCCCGAAGGAGCAGGCGCTCTGGACTGCACTACGGCCGTCGAAATGACCGCTGAAGTGGAACGGATTTCCGCCGACGGCAAAAGATGGAAGAGGAGCGCCGAAGGCCTCGCCTCGGGCGGACACGACCAAATCCATATCGAAGTGAAAGAGACCATTGCATCGGGCAGGCCTTAGCCAAAGAGCAAAGAGCAGCGTGCTTTGAAGGAACCGAGGAGCTCGAGGGTCAAAGAATTGGTTATTGCCGATTTCGAGGAGAAAAGGTGGTCTTAGAGAAGACAAGAAGTGAGCTTCACATGCGCCTCGCCACCAAGAGATCATTCGCCAAAGGTCCTCACTTCCCGGAGGAGGAGCATAAGAGGGCTATTCGCCGAAGTCAGCGACTCAAGAGATTTTGACCTCCGCTTTGAGCGCACTCCTCTTTTGTAATCCGTCTTTCTTTTATTATAAATGAGAAGCGGACTCTTCTTCGTGATCATTCGATTGTTTCGCCTTGAATGACTCTTACACGTGGTCCTTGGTTCTCATCCTTTGGACTGGCCGACTTTTAGATTTTTAGCAAACCCTCACCGTTAACGGATTTGATTTGCCTTTACCGACACCGCTTGAACCGGCTAGCCATACTATTCCCTCAAGATGATGAGTTGTCGAAGTTTCTTTTAGACTCTATGCTAAAATTTTCCTCTACCCCTACCCGCTGGTAGCGGACGACTACAACCGCCGTCGTAATCAGGTGGACGGTTGTCGATTGTAAATGCTCGGTCGACCGGGTCACCGGAGTGGTCCGGATGGAGCGCCGAAGGGCACATCACTTGGTAGGCCGATGTCGACGAACAACGCCATTCGCGAACGGCGGATAATCAAATCCCGACGGGTGAGTGACGATTGATTGACATAGTAGCTCATCGCATGGTAGGTTACTACCCTTCACCATTCTCATAGAATTAGAATGTGCGAGGAAGGACTGCCGCTTAGTGACGGTGAGTGTGACGACTGATATAACTATCTGAGGTATTCATTAACATGATAGTTTTGAGGACCCACCATCCTATTGACGAGGATTGGAGGGGGAATTTGCCGGAGGTTTAGTGTTAACATGATCGAGTTAGTTGCACTGGCAACTTTGAGGACCTACCACCCCATTGAAGAGGATTGGTAAGTTGATTTTGTCGAGGTGTAATGTTAACGTGACAGTGGGAATGGTCCCGCCATCCTATTGGAGAGGGTCGACGGGAAATCTAAAGGAGCTATCGGAGGTGATTGTTAACATGATAGTTAGAGGACTCGCCATCCCGCTGAGGAGGATTGGCGAGGAAATTTGGGGAAAACTATCGGTGATCTAACATGATAGTTTTGGGGACTCATCCTATTGAGGAAGATCGCGAAGTTCCGAAGGAGCGCTTATACTCATGTACTTGTCGGAGTTTGGTAGTTGCAGAAGACTATGGGTAGTACTTCTTCAGAATTTCCGCTGATGGGCATCATGATCTTATCGCCCGCCTTGACGGCGAGGCGATAGGCTCCATTTGAATAGATCAAGCTTTATCACAAACGGACCTTCCCACTTGGCCGAACTTTCCTTTCTTCTTGGAGTTGAGGATCATTGGTCACGGACGGTTAAGACTAACTCGCCTTTCCGAAAGACCGGTGTCCGACCTCTTGCCGAAGGTTTTAGAGATCCGGCTTGGTAAAACTCTCGATGTTGCCGAGCTTTAAGCCGGTTCTCATCTAACGCTAGCTCATGAGACGCCGGGCGATGATTCTCACTGCCATCCCCGCCATGAAAGCGACACGGCGATCGGATCTCATCTGGTGGCAAGACGCCCTCGCAACCGTGATACTAACGAGTATGGTGTTGTACCGTGGAGTACGGATCAGAAGCGACACGCATAAGCTTTCCTCGAGCCATCCCGCTTGCTATGGGATGTTAGCTTAGTTAGGATCTTGATGATCGCCTTGTTGAAGGCTTCTAACCCGCTGGCTGATGGGTTATAAGTCGTGGATGATGTGTCTCAGATTCTCAACTTGTCACGTAATCGGTGAAGTGACTAACGAACCGCAATCCGTTGTCGTGGATGATGCGCCGGGGACGCTGCATCGGTATATGATATGGTGCCCGATGAACCTTATCACTGCGGGTCTTGACCTCTCGCAGAGGTACCGCCGCCCACTTGGAAAAGTAGTCGGTTATCGCCAGATAAAGCGATGCCCTTTAATGACGGTGCTTATCACCCTAACAATATCCATGCCCCATGTCTCAATGGCCATGAGGTCGCCGCCGGATGCAACCGCGCGGCTACCGTGATGTAATTAGCGCGGATTTGGCACGCGGCGCCGCTTGGCATAGGCAAATGCCGCTAATCATTTTGGGCCAATAATAGCCCATTCTTCGTAGGGCGATCCCAAAGCTTGGGTCCCGCTGGTGCGCCGCAGTACCATCATGGGCTTCCCCGTAGGGCCTCCCGCGCTTCCGCCGGTGCGCAGGCATCGAGCAAAGATGCCGTCAGATGACCTTCGATACAAGGTTTTTGTCGCCGAATCAAGTAAAACTCCTGGCTGGCTCATGAGAGAATCCTGCCTCGACGCCCCTGTAGCATACCGTGAAAGGACATAGTCAATGATTGGGAAGCGCCACTTTGGCTCCACCGTTTGTGCCCCGAAGTCGTCACTCCTCGAGCGGATTCTGGTCGAAGAGCCGCCGCTCGCAACGGTGACGGCCGCTCGCTCCTAGCGTTGAGCCAAGTTAGCCGCCAATGAAGCAAAGCATCCAAGGCATGCTTTTGGAACGAAGCACGCTCGGCGCGAAGTCGCCAAACGATTTGGCTATTTCGAGAAGCCGCGGCATGGAATTAGATCATCATTCCTAATTACTCTCCTCGCCATCCGCTCCGACGATGAGCCGAATCGCCATAAGCCTCGAGGTGCTTCACCCCTGTCTTTGGCCAGAGTCCGATGAGCATCGTGATTGTACTCACCACGCTTGTCGAGCATGGCCCGCTAGAGAAAAGGCCCGGGCAATACGTGGTTTTATGGGAGATCAAAACTACTCCCACACTGCCACGATAACCCCGCCGTCCCCCTCGAGACGCCACCGGCGCAGAGCCGCCAATTTCTTCGGTGAAGTCGCGGTTGACTCTATGGGTTTCATCCGCATGTCTTCAATAATTCCGTTTGACCCGACGTGGCTGGCCATGAGATCGCAGATGGCTTGCCCTCGACGGATTTGGCGCGCATGAAATGGATGTCGATCGAGACAACAAGAGCTTCACCTTGCTAGGCCAATTTAGGATCCTGTGTCATGAAGACTCTGATAGGTTCATCTTGATGACATGAATAGTCCGATCGACGAGGTAGTGCCGCATTTTCTCAATTCTAACACTAGGCTAGGCACTCCGATCATGGGTACCTTCGCTCGCTCCTTGCAAAGTCCTACCGTAGTACACACCTTGCTCGTGACCCGCGCCATCATTTTGTGCTAAGAGGGCAGCCAGCGAGTGTTCCGCCGCCGACATACACGGTGGAACGGCTTGCCCGAGATTGGGGACGCCAGCATCGGGTTCGAAGATAACGCTTGATTTCCTCGAACGCCGGGCAAGATTCATCCCATCGTGAACGACACCCCTTCTTCATCAATTTGGAGAAGGGCCGCACTTGCCCGAGATTTTATGGCGAACCTTCGGATATACCAAGCGCCCTTGCAATCCCTCAACCCTTGAGATTCCTAGGTGGTTGGAGTTCTCGATGGCTCTGACTTTGTCGGGTCGGATAAACCCCTTCGCCGCGGACGACGTAAACCAAGAAACTTACCACCGACATCCCTAAGAATGATTTTGTGGGGTTCATTTTCGGCCAGGTTCGCGATGATGCCAACACCGCTCGTGTCGCTAAGGTGGTCGCCTTTATCACGCTCTTCACGACTAAGTCATCTACGAGCATCGACCGCCTTTCTCGATGGTCTTGAAGATCAGGCTCATGGCGCTACCGATAAGTCGCTACCGCTGCTTTGAGACCAAATGGCATAACCGTAACAAGATATCCCCATCTGAGTTCTCGAACGGCATGTTTCTCATCTTCGTGGTGCATTTTGATTTGGTTGTACCGAAAACCGCCCATGAATGACATCCTTTCAAAACCGCACGGTTGTCGATGATGACATCCGTGATGGGTAACTAAACTCGCCTTTAGGGCAAGCGCATTGAGGTCCCTATAGTCGACGCAGTTCGATTGCCATTTTTTTTAGAACGGGATAATGTTGACACCCAACTGGTGTCGCTTCCTCCCCGATGAAGCCCGCTTTATGAGCTCTTTTTACTTCCGCCACAATTGCTTCCATAATCCGGGCGGGCTTAAACCGCCTTTGCCAGCCGCTTCACGGTCTAGCCTCCGCTGATGTCAAGGCGATGTATGGCGCACTGGTCGAGGCCGCATATCTTCATAATTCCAGCGAAGACATCGATGTATTCCTTTGACAAGAGATATGAGCTCTTCCCTCTGGGGAAGTAAACTAGCGCTAATGAATATGGGTTTGGGGTTGGCCTCCTCTCCCATGTCTACCCCGAGAATTTTATCCTCGGGCGGTTTCGCTGCCAAACGCCGGCCCATCAAGGCCGACGCGATGATCCCATGCTTCATCATGAAGCGGACTTGTTCGCCTACTGGACCACCCAGATCAACCAGACATGTTGGTCAGGAGGCTTGCAAACCAAAATTTCGACACCGATATCTCAATCCTGCCGAGGAGGTAGATGATTGATCTCCGGCAAGCCTCACCGGGTATCTCGCCTAAGTGGCGCATACTCAAGAGGAGGAGACATAACCTAGCCCTCAAGGCCCCGCCAGAGTAATTGCCTGCTTCCTTTCGCACGCAAACGGGCCGGACCGAGTCTTCTCGCCTTTGCCGAAGTTCAAGCTTCTTTCCGACGGTTGAACCCATGCCTTCCATCATGCCTTTGCAACCCGGCCGTAGTACATGAATTGTGGGTCGTTCGCCGCCCTCTCGAAGTCGCCCCACATCGCGACGGTGGACACGCCAACTCTTCCAAGATGATCTCTTGTTGATAATCTCCTCGAGCGTATGACAAAGACAGCTCGTGGAAGACTCAATCATCGGTTGTCGCGCCATGTGTCAACAATACGTGCAAATGCGGTCAATTATTGTTCAGCCCCAAACCAAGTTGTTGCAGCCCCGACGCTTAGCTTCCTCGAACTAGACGAGGAGGCAAATTCAGAGTTTCATTGAGGGTGAGCTCGCTTGGCTCACCCGACCGGGTGATAACAAGGCCTCCGCGCAACATTAATGGGTTCAATGTCATTAAAGACAAGACCTCGTTGTCTCGACTCACAATGGCTTCATTACCGCTATCCGGCTTCGATCGGCACCTTACGCACCGATTCGAAGTCTTGTAGAGCAAAGAGTCGGTGAAGTAATTCTCCACCCCTTTGAAGGGTCATGCATCGGCATACAGCCTTGACCTGACCGCTATCATCCACGCATTTTGCATTGGTGCAAAGTAGACGGACGACGCGGTTGTCATGGATCCACTACGCCTAACAAAGATATTGTAAGATGGTTCTCATGATGACGAAGTGTTACTCGCCCTCATACCGCTTAACCGCATTTGAGGCGGATCTTTCCCGCCGTCTCCCGCGGGCGCTGAAGCCAAAGATAGTGGTGGTCGCCGTAGACAACCGCTCGGTATCCCTAGTGGACTTGATGAGCGCCAAGGGAATAATGCTCAAAGTCGCACTTCCGGTCCACCCGGATTCTATCCACCTTGGAGGAGCCAACGCACTCGTGGAAGTAAAGAGGCCCGTCGAGACGCGGCTATTGATGAGCATGTCATCCGGGGTGAAGGTGATACAGGATCTGGGTTCTGACACCTGGCAAAGATCATGACAACTTTTCCCCGCTCTTCCTCGTGGACGGTGAGAAAAGTGTGTGGTAAAACTTCGAAGCTGGCCGAGCCTCGCAGCAGCCTCCCGCCCACCTTGACAGACGCAGAGTTCGTGATAATGTGATCCTTGCCGATGTTTGCTAGTCAGCGAGCACATTAAACCTGGCGCGGGTTGCTTGAGCTTGGTTTGTCGCGATTCTCCCCGATGTTCCCGCCGGTTGTTTCATCAGTCATCTCATGACCGTGGATAATTCTTAGCTAAATCTTTTCCCCGCTTTGTGACGGTAAGCCGCTTCTTTCCTGAGTCTGCGGAGGGTTGCTATCCCTATTCGATTCCATCCGAATTGCCGAGATGACATTGCGTGGTTTGCTCTCCGCTTGCCCTAAATCCACCGGCTGCCTTTGAGGAGGTCAGTGAACCCACATGACTCCGTCCCGATGGTAGGATCTGCGGGTACCAAGCCCTTTTCCCCGATTGTGAGGGTCACTGGCACGATCCTCACCGCTGGGGAATGTATGATATCCGGCGCGCGGACTCAGGAGGCCTGGTTCCAATCTTAAGGTGACCATGTTCGTGGGTCACATTCTTTTGACTTCCTTCTTTCACTCCCACCAAAGAGAGCCCGGAGTTTGTCTTTGAGGATGTAGCATTTGGTCAGTTGGGTGGCCGACGATCGGTGGAACGCCGCAATAGTTTGGGTCATCTGCCTTGCCCACTTCTTCGTGTCTTGCGCCTCGGAAGCTTAATCCTATTGCCAGTAGAGGGCGTTGTCAAAGGTGGGCACCACCAGCCTTTCTTGAATCAGATAGTCTCGGGGCGCCCGCTGGCTTGATTTTGATGTTGCGCGCTGGGGCCGGACTAGAGTCGATACCATGGTTTCTTTCCTTCGACCGAGAACGGTTCCCGGTGAAAGTCGGTTCGTAGTTCTTTTTGTACCGATCTTCCGCCTGTGCGCTGATCATGTTCTTTCCACTTGTTCACCTTGGCACTAACCTTCCAGTCCGGTTTCACAAAGACCGAAGCCGATAAGATGTTACATCGCGAGATTACCGCACATCTCGATCGTGGTAATATCGCCTACCTGCTCCTGCAATGCAAATGATCGATTGAACCTTTTCACAAATTCACCGGACCGCCATTTCCTTCACCAACATTAGGGTTGCTATTGAAACTTCGTTGTCGCCAATAGCTGGCCAAGAACAGCTTACCCATGATTTGATAGAGCAGTAGTTCGAAGTTTGGAACCATTCAGGCTACCCTTTCAGAGTGCCAATGAACAACCGCGGAGGATGGGATCATTTCCAGAAGAAACTCCCGGGACAGAAGTAGTAAATGTGGGAGGGAGATCCTTTCGCCGAACCGGTCAACCCCATAGGCTTGAATTTTGCCTGATAAGGACTGTGATCCCACTGGCCGGATAAGGTCTGACTACCCCACTCGCTTTGCATGTTTTTCTGAGCTTTAGGGCCAGACTGATTCCCAAACTCGTCAACCTTTTATCCTCGGTATGCCGCCAGATTGGGGAGGCTTTCCCCGAAGATCTCGAGGAGTAGCCTGAGGGTGACTTATGGTCATCCTCTTCGGTCACGCGCGGAGGAGTGAGGTTTCGGCTTCTTGATTCCTCCTCGGACTTTCTCGGGCGATTTCGCCGGCTCTTTTTCTTCTTTTGCAGTTGTCCCATTATCTTTCATAGAGTCGATGGCCGCCGTTTCCGAGATCACGGGCTGCGCTCCTCAAACCTTTTTAGTCCACTCATCGAGCTCTCCGCCATGTGCACTCGCACTACCGTAGCCGAGCTTGATGTTTGAGACGCCACCTCAACAAGCTCTTCCTCCTCATCGCGATGGAGTTTAACCGCCAGGTGTCAAAATGGGATGGCCGCCGGCTTGGAGACGCTGCAGCCGGGTAGATGCCTTCACGTCCGGATTGGGAGGCGCTCTTTAGCCCCAAAGTAAACTTCCTCGAACCGAACCAGTATCTAGCTTTATCCTTCCCCGCCATGTTGACGGAGGCAATTTGAGGTCGACCACCGGCCTGCTTCTTTCGGGACGGTTGGCTTTGACGAAAAGGCCTTACCGTGTGGTTGAGAAAGCCTTTCCCATACCGATGGCTTCGACGCATCGACAAATACCGAGAACCGCTCGATAAGCTTCCACAGGCACCGAGGATTCGCTTGAATCGCCAGGGCCAGAATCGATGGTTCTCGAGGTCTCCGTGGGTTGGAGACGCAACCCTCGTGACGAGGGCCTATCACCGCGACGGTGCAGCGAAGTTCAAAGGAGCTCGGGCGAGAACGCTGGGAGCCCCAAGTGTGGGATTCAGAAGTGGCCTGACCAGCGAGATATCGCTACCGGGCGACTCATACTCCGGGCGAGCCGCCGCTCGAGGCGGGCGCCGCCTTTATCGCCTCATGCTTTTGGTGAAGGCTTGAGCGGGCTCGCCTGATTGAGCGGGCTCACCTAATGAGGAACTTCGCTGCTTGGGAGAAAGTACCCCAAATCGCCATTTTTGGGTCTTGCCGCCGATCGAGACTCGCCGCATTGTGGGGACTCGGCCGATTAGGGAGCCCGCCAGATCGCGTTGATGCCTTGGCTGATTTTCTCCGTCTAAATAGTAACTCGATCGCTGTGGAAATGGAAGCGTCGCCTTCTACAGTAATGGTTTGTCGCCGCCGCCGCCTCGCCCTCGAGAGGGGTAAGTCCGTGTTGACGGTGAGGGTGTGTGATCTCGCCGAGGCTTAATCGTCTCTGCACGCTAGGGTCGAGTGGATCGCGTGGGCAACCCAACAAGAGTTTGTTCTACGGCGCCTTGGCCATTGGTTCGCCTTTGCGGGTTTGGGGAGATAGAACCCCCGCAGTAAATTAGGTAGAACACTTGGGCGCAGCTGGAGAATGGAGGGATCGGTACTCTCATATCTGACTCTCAACTCAAGTTGTCCCCTTCCGCGATGTCGCCGAAATTGCGCCACCACCATCTCCGCTGAGGAAACGATTTCTCCCATCAGGGTCGCCATCTTCCGCTTTGGTGTAAAAATCTCTCTGATTTGTATTGTTTGAGTTGTTTGTTTACAAATCAAGAATAGGTCTTTTATTAACGTAAGCTTGGGAAGGCCCTTCTTGTTTAACGCGGGTTCGCTGGTAGCGGTAGACGCCCTCGATGCTCAATCGAAGTTTGCTTCCCCTTTGACGATCCGGCCGACGCCGCTGGCCGCTTCAGCGGCGCAGAGAAGCTCCGCTGGTTGAGTTCGGTTCTACCCGAGCTTGCTTGGATAGGGCTACGATGCAAGAGTTTGTAAAGAGCTCGAGAGCCTCCTAACTGAGGGTTCGACGGAGCTTCTTCAACAATCCAAGCCTTTGCTCGGAATCGAGTCAGGGAGCAAGAAAGTGGTTCTTCGCTGCTCTTTCTTCTCAAGAGTGGTTTTACAAACTTGTTGCCCCTTCTCATGTGGAGATGGTGGCTTATAAATAGGCAAGGAGAGGCATGGCCACTTCCTTGATTTGTGGGATATGACCACCCACGCTGATGGGCACCATACTCTTCTCTAATGCAGGATGTGACCACCGATGAGGTAATGAGGACCATGCCTTATCATAACCTCGTGAGGTGCAGTGGGTAAGCAGCGAAGCCTTCGAGTGCTTAGGCGAAGCTTGCGTGCAGCTACTGTGACGAGGTCAATCAGGGCCTCTGCGGGCGAAGCTTGGTTCAGAGGCGAGGAAGCGCCGCAGCGCCGCTGAACTTGCATAGCGAAGTTCTCCTAATCAAGGGTTTTGATAAGTAATCGGTCCTCCTTAATTCCGGGATGTGATCACTAATAGGTGAGGGCTTATGTCCTCTAGCCATGGATGTGATCGCTTATAGTGATGAGAGCCTTGTCTCATCATCACCCGTGACATGGAAAGCCGGGTGGGCGACGCTGGACTCACGCTGGCGAAGCCTATCGCGCTGGGCTATTCGCCAAACCACTATTGGCGCAGCTCACAAACCACCGCGGGCGCAGCCTCGCCTCATGACTGCCGAAGCTCGCTTCACGCATAACCTCGTGGTTAGTGAAGAGCTTCGCCGCTGGCTTAACCTCGGTTGAATGTCGAGCCTCGCCGCTGGCTTAACCTCGGTTGAATGTCGAGCCTCGCCGCTGGCTTAACCTCGGTTGAATGTCGAGCCTCGCCGCTGGCTTAACCTCGGTTGAATGTCGAGCCTCGCCGCTGGCTTAACCTCGGTTGAATGTCGAGCCTCGCCGCTGGCTTAACCTCGGTTGAATGTCGAGCCTCGCCGCTGGCTTAACCTCGGTTGAATGTCGAGCCTCGCCGCTGGCTTAACCTCGGTTGAATGTCGAGCCTCGCCGCTGGCTTAACCTCGGTTGAATGTCGAGCCTCGCCGCTGGCTTAACCTCGGTTGAATGTCGAGCCTCGCCGCTGGCTTAACCTCGGTTGAATGTCGAGCCTCGCCGCTGGCTTAACCTCGGTTGAATGTCGAGCCTCGCCGCTGGCTTAACCTCGGTTGAATGTCGAGGTTCGGCCGCTATAGGCGAACCTCGGCCAGTGAAGAGCTTTGCCGCCGCCAACCTTTGTCAAACCATCGCTGGGCGAAGCCTCGTAAGGGCGAAGCGGCATTTGAGCTCTTGCAAAGAAGCTCTTCGAAGCATCAACTTTGTGCAGCGAAGCTTGTTAGACAAGAGGCTTTGAGCTCGGGAGAGCGACAACCTCGCGGCGCTGAAGCTTATCTCTTTGATCGCTGGGTTAATTTTTCCCCCGGGCCACAAGCCACTAGCCTCAGCCTTGTACCTTGTACCACCGAAGCTCAAAAGATCTTTCTTTTATACACCCACTTACAACCAATAGCTTTTCTTCCTACTCGCAATGAGACCACCTCCCATGTTTGTTCTTCCAAGAGATTCCATCTCTTCCTCCATCGCAGCCTAACCAACTCTCACTATGCTTATCCCGAATAGCTTTCTTGAAGGAGACCGCTCTGGCCCTCCTCCACCGAGTGCTGTGATTCAACCAAATTAACCCCGCCCATAGTGCTTCGTGGGCTGATCAGCCCCTCACCAGACCGCTGTATGCTCACCTTGGCCTAGTGGAAGCCAAACTATCCTCGAAAGCCGCCAGTTGTAGTGCCTGCGGTATTTCCTCACGAACCTCCCCCGCCAAGCTCATCATCTACCCGACTTTCCACTTGAACACCACTAGAACCTCGTTGGTCTTTAGGTTCTATTGCAATAACCCCGAGATTTAGAATTCTCAACAAGCCCTAACACCATCATCCTTGGATGCCCTAGCAATCATATATTTCTCATCAAAGGTAACATCCCCGCCGATCACTTAACTTCGAATTTTCAGACACCAAAGGCGATAGCCTTTACCTTTGCATATCCCAAGAATATTGCCTCTTGGCCCTCGCCAAGCTTTCCTCGACGGATAGTAGGCGTACATCCTAAAAATTCTGGAGCCTATCATAATCGTGATGTCCTCGACCACACCCTATAAGGTGTATCACCATCCAATATCGAATGTGGTGAACGGCTCACGATGTAATAAGTCAGAAGCACCATTTCCCACCATTCGTCTAATCCAACAGATGATCGCGATACTCATTGTTTTCTCCGCAATGTTCGGCTCTCGAACCCCATTCTATCGTGTGTTGACTCGACCGTCTGTCAAACAATTCCTCCGATCACGTAACTCCCCGAAGCACCATCCGTGATACTGTGACCGCTATCGATCTTGTCTTCAATCTTTCCGTCTCCGACTCAACCATTGTTTCACTTGAATGTCTCAACATCTCATTCTTATGCTTCGTAAAATAAATCCAAGCATACCTCGAATAGTCATCTATGAACGAGACATATATCTGAACCACCTTTAGAAGTGGTCTCGAGCCGAACCCCCAAACATCCGTGTGCACATACTCTAGTATCCTCTCTTCTTAGACTTGCTCTCGAATCGAACTCGTGGTGACTTTCCATACACACAATCCTCACAAAAATTCATGCTAGGTTCCTTCGTGATTCTTCACACTTTACCAAGCGTAACTAGACCCTTTCTCCGACATATGCCCAAGCCGCCTATACCATAACCGTGTGCTCACATGGGTCTCCACCACTTCTTCAGCCTAATCACGATCTCCCTGCTACCGCTGCACTCGAGAGTATATAAATTACCGTGATGAACACCATTCATCACTACAAGGGAACCTTGAACAACCTTCTTCACTATGTTCTCGTAATAATTTTGCAAATCACGAGTCCAATGCACCAACCGAGATAAGATTCTTCCGCAAGTCTGAACATGCCTCACATCCGCCATGGTTCGAACCACTCCATCATGCATCTTGATTTTGATATTATCTAGCCCCACCGCTTACAAGCATGGTTATTCCCCATCAATACGGTTCCACCATCAATGCTTCAGTAGTAGTAAACCACTTCCTATTTGGACACATGTGGTAAGAGCAACCGTAATCAAGTCTCCACTTCCTAGATATCCTCACCCGTGAATCTACATAGCACTCCTATCACTCCCTTCCTCCCAAATGTGTCCGCGAGGAAAATTAAAGTCAGAAAACAAATGTTATCCCTTCTAATTGATTTTAAAGAAAGAATAAATACAACTCTCGAATGCAATCTCTCTCTCTAATGACTTAGATAAAAAACTACAAATTCCTCGATCGGTTGCGATTTACAAAAGAAGGAAGGGTCAACGGAGATCCTTCCTTTTGTTTAAAACTGGGTTCTTCACGGTGGCGATAGGAGCTTGAGCTTTGTATCCCGTGGACGATCCGACCGTCTTGCTACTCTTGGAATCACGTTGAAAAGGACTTGCGAAGCAAGTTTAAGAACTCGCAAAGCAAGTTTCTAACTCTAACGAGTTTTGATAACCCGAAGAACGGGTTTTGTAACTCTGCACGAGTTTGGAGACCAAGCCAAATTGAAGAAAAGCTAATGTTGAAACAACTCAAGCTCTCTCTCGAGTCGACTCACCCCTCAAGTGCTCAATTCTCCAATCTTCTTCCACACACTTAGCTCTCTAATCGAATTCCAATCCTCCCCCCTTCCCAACTAAATTTTCAGTTATTTATAGGGGTTTTAGGGGTGTAACTGACCCCTTAGAATCAGGATTCGTGGCCCTCAAATCGTGGAAAATAGTTTTGGAGCCGTTTAAGTCGTGTTTAAATAACAAAAACGCGAAAGACCCGCGTTTTTAAATGATCCTCGCGCCTCTGGCTTAGGACTACGACGCGGGGATTGAGATCCGCGTTCGGTCTGAACATGGTCATGGCCTTGGCGTTTTGAGTGGGCCGCGGTGAGAGCTCAGCGTTTTGAGTTTGGGCGGTGAAAGTTAGCGTTTTGAGCTTGGGCCGCGGTGACAACTCCAGCGTTTTGAGCTTGGGCCGGTGCTTAGCGTTTTGAGCTTGGGCGAGACTTCCCGTTTTGAGCTTGGGCGGTGAGAGCTCCATTTTGAGCTTGGGCCGGAATTTGAGAACCGTTTTGAGCTTGGGCCAGCGATGCTAAACTTCTTGGTTGAATCTAATCCTTGTGTTTTGCGACTCTACTCTACTTCTTTAGAGCCTTTGAGCTGTGACCTGCGCTTTCGGCGATATCTTGGTGGGTCGGGCTTATCGATAATAAAATTTTGGCGACCCTCTGAGCCCCTCAAAGTTTTGAAAGCTTGCGGTTAAGCTGGGGCCGAGCTTTTGGAATACTTTGGACATCTTCTTTGTTTGATCACGAGAGGATCTTGCTCCTCATTACGTCTTCAAAGAAGTTGTGTTTTTTTTTAAACAAATCGCTTATTTTGCATGGGTGAATTCGATATTTTGCCTCCCCTTTTCTTTTGAAGCAGGGGCTAAGCTCTTCGCTTGAAGCTTGAAACGCCAGGCAAGACCATTTGAAGCGGGATCTCGGCGTTTTGTATGAACAGCGACGATAAGGTCTGCGTTTTGTAGTGATAAGGTCTGCGTTTTGTGGTTTGGACGCGACGATAAGGTCCGCGTTTTGTGGTTTGGACGCGAGGTTGAAGCCATACTGACTTAAACGCGGAGCTGAAGTCGAACCGATTTGGTTAAGAACGCGAGGATCTCGCTTAGGCGAGTTCTACTAAAATCGTGGAGATTTGATAAATTTGGCGGCCTTATTAGTAGACCCCTAGGTCGAATTGAAAGTCTCGCAGACTTCTCATCGGGAATTCCTCCTCAACTCTCCGTGATCGTCTCAATTTCATCTCTCAGAGCGAACTTTCTTGATTCCACCTCGGCGAGAATGTCTCCCAAGAAGTCAGCGGTCAAGCCTAAGAAGACCGCTCTGTTTCCTCGAACCGCTGGGCTAAGTGGCTCTTGATCCAGAGCCTCGCACACTCCCTTGATCGATGGTAAGTTTAGACCAGCGGCAATAACTTGTTTTGACAAGTTTCGTTCTTTGTGAAGTGCCAGAAACGGCGAGTGAAGCTCGCGTTTAGAACATGGGGCTGACGCCTCTGTTTTTTTTTTTACTATGAAACGCGAGGCTCATCCTCGCATTTTGGAAATGAAACGCGGGGTCGACATCTGCGTTTTGACAATGAAACGCGGGGTTTACACCCGCGTTTTGGCAATGAAACGCGGGGTTGACATCCGCATTTTGGCAATGAAACGCAGGATTGGCACTCGCGTTTTGGCAATAAAACGCGGGGTTGACATCCGCGTTTTGGCGTTGGAACGCGAAGTTGGCATCCACGTTTTATACTTAAGACGCGGGGATAACCCTCGCGTCTGGGATTTGACTTTATTAAACTGACTTTTGTTCTCTTGTGCAGTGCGCTACTCGAGTGATCCTCTCACTTTTAATAGCCATTTTGGCCATGAAGGAGGTGAAGATCCAGAGGTTAACTTTAGTCTACGCCAAAAGCTTCCCATCGTTCAAGACAGGGATGAAGATCGACTAAAGTTAGTCACTGAGGCTGGTTTACCGAGTCGGCCATC
Organism: Asparagus setaceus; assembly: GCA_012295165.1. Taxonomy (NCBI): domain Eukaryota; kingdom Viridiplantae; phylum Streptophyta; class Magnoliopsida; order Asparagales; family Asparagaceae; genus Asparagus; species Asparagus setaceus. The sequence continues at coordinate 39,639,022 of CM022706.1, read as the reverse complement.
GCCACGATCTTAAAATCGAGACGCTGGACCGAAAGCCTCTTAAGAAGCCCGCATTTCTCTTTGGAGACCCTGTGTCTCTTGACACTAAAATCTTTTACGACGGGGATTACAAAATGCTGCTGAAAGTTGGTGATCGACTCCTCTTCCTTCCCAATATGGAGCGCATGTATCCACTCTCTTATCTGCAGTGTGCCTCTATCCCGCGGCATATGGATTGGGATCTCGTCAAGAATCAAAGTGGGGTATCGCCGAATGTTGACCCATCAAGGTGTAAGGCCCCGTGGGTCATCGACCCGATGGCGGCTTTAAGGCCGTGCTTGGTCACTGAGAGTATCCAAATGCCGAGGTTCCCACTCCGCCAAAGATTTTGCTCGTCGATTCATAGCTGTAAAGGGGGAGTTTCCTACTCAAGACTTCAGGGCCCCGGGATGGGTACACTCAACCGACGGGATGTGGTTGACCCGTCTTGTGAATTTTGTCATGGATGAGCTATAAGACTTATTGATTCTTTCGGTTTGGGTAATCCGGTCTTGGCTATGCGATCACGGTATCGCCGCGAGTTCTTATAACTTTTTGCTATGCTAGAAGTATAACCGGATACTTATGCGTTCTTTACACATTCGGAGAGCTAGGTTTCGCTCTTCATGAGATGTCTGAAGTCAGGGTTTGCCTTTGGGGAGCCGCCATATGAAGAGTTTATTCCGGGCCGAAGAGTTGGCCATCTTGAGAAGCGGCCAGTCCGACATATCTGAGACTTTTGGGAGTTGATGTGTTATTTCCAAACTTGTGCCCAGCGGGGTTGCGTGGAAGTAGTCAAACAAAGCGTCTTGGGTGACTATTTATTCAAGAATTTGCATAGCAAGGATCGTGTTGTTCGTCTTCTTTGCGAGCTCGCTGGCGAGGTTAAAGATCGTATTAGGTGCCTCCTCTCATTATACTAATGAGGCTCAAGAGGAAACTTTCCGCCCTTCCGCGGAGTTCGAGTTTTCATTACCAAACTCGACCCTATTTCGGCGTAGCTCGTTTCTTGGCTTCCTAATGTTATGGTGGCGGTGTGGTGCCCTCGGCCCTGACTCTATTCTTCTTTGAGTCGTTTACCGCCAGTTCTTTTAGCTCATGGAAGACCAATCAACCTTCTTTTTGCGATGGCGTGCCATTTCTGAGGCGGCAGGAATTATGTCATGATTTTACCCAAGTCAAGGCAGCTTGGACTGGAGAGAAGAAGACTCAAACTTCCCAACCAGCGTGCCTTTGGTATACCTATTGGTAGCTTTGGTTTGTTTTGCATTGCCCCTCCTTGATGTCTGCTGCTGCTTCTTGTGGTGATTCTTTCATTCCGTGGGTTCAACGATTAGGGTCGTCTTGATGGGAGGGTTGGTACATGGTCATGGTCCGACAAATTCTGTCAAAGGATCTCAACTACCATATCTTGGATGTTTTCGATTTTGAAGAAGGTGGATATGGGGAGATGTATCAAGACACTAAGGGCTCTAACTCCTTCACCCAATTGAATGGAGGTGTCTTTCGTTAGTGATCAACATGGGCACGGCTACCTAATCTTCCGCCAAGGCGGAAATGTTACATTGAGCCTTATCGCCTTTAGCTTAAACCGACAATTTGGATATGATGTTGTATGTTGGAAATCCTAACCCCTAATTGGCCATCGGAATTTATATGAAGGTGCGAGGCACGGTATTAAGGTGGTGGCGGGCGGGGCCAAATTACACTTCCTCACAAGACGCCCAATAGTTATCGACTATGGGTTTACATTTTACCATCCGTTTCCCGAGATCCACTGAATATAAAGTGAACTTCGTCTTGTTTGAAGGAGATCAGAGAAAAATGTCTGGTGAAGCATTCTAAAACACCCGTGAGAGGGTTTGAAGAGTATTTAGCTTGTGAGCAGGCAGTCTTTGAGGAGAAGCTGAAACTACGGCGGTGGGCTTCTTGGGCCCTCTGGTGAGACAGTGAGGAGGGCTGCGAGGTAAATGGCCAATGTCACGAAAAGGACCTTAGCCCAGCAAAGCGTTGTAGAGCGATCACCCACGAGACCTCCGGCTCTGGCGAGGAGTCAAACTAATCTGAATCGTTTAGAGCTGCTCCTCAAGACTTAGGTGGAAGAAGAAGAACCTCGTGAGTCATCGGTTGTAGGGATTTCCCACCAACGGGTCTTCGCTCAACTGGGCCAGCCTTTAAGAGGTTCTTTCGCCAATCTTCTGAGGAAGAAGGTGGAGATGAATCACTTCGTGAAGATGCGAGTCTATTCCAACCGCGAGCCTCTCGATATGATAATTCGGGCCAAACCCGATCTTTGCTCCCAAAGTGACCGAAGAGGGGCTCGGCGGAAAAGGGCGAAGCTTACACACGCAAGATATTCATCTCACAGCTTCCGATGCTTATGCACATGAGGGCGAAAGACCTAGCCCCACAACCGACTATTTCCTAAGCGGTGACTCTGAGTTCCCCATACTTCCAGGAGATGGCGAGGAAGAGGTGTCGTATGGGTATACTGCGATACGATGGACTTTTCGGCGATCTCCCGTCCCTTACGAGAAGCCGGATCCTGCTGATTATTTTCTCGGGGTAAACATTGTTTATTTTGAATCTTGATAGGCTGTTTCATATGTGTTCTTTTGACAATCATTATTTACGTAGGCTCGCGTGGGGAAAATCGGAGGTTGTGGCGGGTGGCCCAAGCGTTACCAACATCGGCATTTCACGAGTGAGTTCGGAAGTTTGTGGCGGCAACTTCTCCCCGATAAAATCAACCCTCTTAGGATTTCTCTTAGAATGGAAAGGATGCGGTACCTCCCCTTCGCTCAAATACCATCACCTATGACTCCTTCGGGGCCTCGTGACTCAACATGGTGGTATTGTCTCCTGCAGTTTCCATGGAATCGGCCGTTGTGCCTAATTTGCTTCAGAAATACCTCGGTCATTTAGAGTCTGAGATGCAGGACGCAGTGAGGATCATTGTTGCCGGAAGGAGCACCTTTGCGGCTTTCAGGCCTATTTTAATGAATTATTTGAATAACATTAGGTATCTGGGCGACACTGAATGCATCCAACGATGTACCGACGAGATATCTCGCCTAGAGGAGAGCTTGAAGAGTTTTGAGGAATTGACTCATGTTGATCTGGAGGCTCAGATTGAGTCAACCCTTACTGACATCTATGCCCGAGCGATGCATCAATATGAAGCTGTCCAGAAGAATTTGAGCGATAAGGAAATACAAGTTGCATCCCTGAAAACTCAGTGGGATCATTGGCAACATGAATTGACTTCCATGACCTCTATTATGCAGGCCACTCGCGAATCAGTTGCTACCACTAAGGAAACCATCGTTCAACTGCAAGCGGAGTTGGTTCAACAGAAGGCCAAGCTGGCTCAGGAGGAAGCTGATGTGAAAGACCTCACCCGTAAAAGTGTAGAAACATACAATGATTATCATGAGGAATTGCAAGCTCTTGAGGAGATTAAAAGAGGCGTTACTGCTGCTGCACCAGATAAAGAGGGACTAGGAGAAGCGAAGCGGCGATTAGTGGGCGCTCATGAGAAGGAAGTTGCTAAGGCCAAATCCCAGCTTGCGTCCATCACGCTTAGGGGATCATAGGCTTACTCTTGTGTTCACCCTAAATCCTCTTTTCTTTTCTCCTCTTTTTTTTTGAATGGCACTCTTTTGTATCATCTTTTTAGAGGTTTGAATAAAAGTGATACAAATTTGCTTTTCTCATTATGATTTCTTATGTCAACCATAATATTCATAGGATTTTTGGCAAACCCTCGGTAGTCAGCGGTTTGATGAGCCTTTACCGACACCGCTTGAATCGGACTAAGCGTCTTGCGGATTGTCTAAGTCCGTTACGCGCGTAGCGTTAGCTAAAAGAATTAGACTCTTTTAGACTTAATGCTACGATGTTGAATACGTAGACTTTGTCTTTTATTGCGGGAATAGACCCCCAGGCTGCACGTTTTTCATGCAGACTTACCTTTACCTAGACTTAGGGCTTATGGTGTGAACAAGGCTTTTAGGCTTGTGTTGTGAACAAGGCTTTTAGGGCTTGTGTTGTGATCAAGGCTTTTATGGCTTGTGATGTGAACAAGGCTTTTAGGGCTTGTGTTGTGAACAAGGCTTTTATGGCTTGTGTTGTGAACAAGGCTTTTAGGGCTTGTGATGTGAACAAGGCTTTTAGGGTTTGTGTTGTGAACAAGGTTTTTATGGTTTGTGTTGTGAACAAGGTTTTTAGGGCTTGTGTTGTGAACAAGGCTTTTATGGTTTGTGTTGTGAACAAGGCTTTTAGAGTTTGTGTTGTGAACAAGGCTTTTAGGGCTTGTGTTGTGAACAAGGCTTTTAGGGCTTATCATCCTATTGAGTCGGGTTGATCGATAAGTTGATTGTGGTTTAATCAAATTTATGGATTCATCATCCTGTTAAAGAGGGTTGATAGATTGGTTACGATTTAAGCAAATTTGAAGACCTCTCATCCTGTTGAAGAGGACTGATAAGTTGGTTGCTTGGAGCTTGTTAGGATGAGATCAGGCTTCAACGGCTTAAAAGAAAAGAAAATTCTGTGAAAGGAGTTACTAAGTCTAAAGCGGCTAAGTCTTTGGACTCAAAAGCGTGGGGGTTGGGACGGCGTTTGTGCGTAGGTGAGCTTAGCGTTACGGCTTTAGAAACGAGAGGTGAGATTCCGTCACGGGGTTCAAAGAGAGATGTGCCTGGCGTTTAGGGATGAAGCGGAGAGTGATTCGCGTTTGGAAATAGAACAGCGGAGGTGAGTCTGGCGTTTGGAAATGGAGCAGCGGAGGTTAGTCTGGCGTTTGGAAAACTGAGCATTATCTTAGGTAGTTGTGTTTAATGCATGTGGCGAGGTGGTTGAAGAATCTTAAATGGAGATCTTCTCCTTAATTTTCGTATAAACAAACCCCTTGGGTAAAACTTGGAAATTTTACCAAGGGTTAAAATCACGAATTTTTCATCTCCTTCGTGGTTTCAAGAGATTTCGTGCTGCCGAAACTCTTCCTGAGTTCTTCCCCATCTTCGATCAGCGAGATTTCTTCAATGGCTCCAAAGTCGTTCATCGATGAAGGGTGTCGTTCGAGCGACTCTAAGCACGCGTCGGCGAGACTTGAGTGACCCATCGATTTCGATGCTTTGCGTCATAAACCCCCTCATCGAGGTATACCGTGGTTTCAAGCTTGTTTTAATGGGTTCCAACCCAAAATTGAACTCTGGCGTTTGAGCGGAGTTGATGTTAACGATGGAGCGGGTGACTCTCGGCGTTTTAGATTTAGAACGGGGGTTATCTCGGCGTTTACGTAGTTGGAACGTAGGCGTCGCCCGGCGTTTTATGCTTGGAGCGGGGTTGAACCTCCGTCTCATAGCTAGAGCGAGTGACCCTCGCGTCTCACAGCTAGAACGCGGGGCTGACCCTTGTATTTTATCTTGGGTCATCTTAGGCTCTCTTGTAATTTTCCTTTCTGACGTTATTATCTTCTCTTGTCTGCAGTTCTCTATCTTTGATAGGCGCTTTCCGTAGATATCCGCTGTTATTCGGTTGGATGGACCACGATGTGGCTTTAGGTCTTAGGAGCTTCTTGACGGGACAATTGTGTGGCAAGAACGATGATGATCCATCGAACTGAACCTTCCACCTTTAGGGCCATTATAACAGATATGAATTTTGTGGCGTTAGAAGGCCACGACTTAATCGAGAAGCGAGCGTTCTTCTTCGGAGATCGTATCGAGGCGGATGATAACATGGACTGCGGCGAGGAATCCAAGATACTACATCAAGCTACGGCCAGCTTTTTCCTTCCTAGCATGAAGCGGATGTATCCGCTTTCTTACTTCAGGCGTCTCTGCTGAGGCATTAGGATTGGGATCTAGTCGAGGAAAGGGATAGGGTGCCTGTTGGGGTTCTGACTCACCAGGCGGTTCATCCTTTGGGGAGTGACTATAAGGTGATGGGCTTAAGACGAGGCGTTTCATAGCATAAGTCCCAATCAAGAGGCCACTCCGGCGGTTTTTATTCGATCGATTCATTCTTTGCCGGGGCAAATTTGTTGCTCAAGAATTTAGGACTCCTGGATGGGTGTATTCTCCTGATGACGGATGGTGGGTCCGTATGGTGGACTTTGTTATCAATGAATGCGAGTGCCACTCACCTTATCCGGGTTAGAGATTCGAGTGAGAGCTACGCGTATCGGTGTCATCAAAACTCCTCTGACTTCTTTGCCATCCCGAGAAGTATAACTCTGATACTTGTACTTTTTTCACTCCCGTTGGAGAGTTAGGTTTAGCTCTCGGAGATGTATGTAGTATCGGGTTTACCATTTGGTGAGCCGTATGAGGAACTTGTTCCTAGCCGTGAACTTTCTATTTTCGCGGAGGAACACCCGGATGTCTATGCCACCTACGGGAAGTGATGTGTCACTTCCATATCGTATTAAGGCGGACTACGATCGGGCGTTAAGCAAGCGTCTTGGTAGTATTTATTTTAAAATCGCGACAATAAGAATGCCGGTGACTCGTCTACCAGCGAGTTCCTCCCAAGTTTTCACTGCTCAATACGTCAACACAGCAATGGAAGATATCTTTCCTCACAGTGCGAGTTTGAGTTTCCGTTGCCAAGCGGAGACTCCTATCTCTGATATGGCATTGCTAGCCGGATTTCTTATGATCTGGCTGAAACGTTGTGTGGTTCCCTCCAAACCCATCGAGTCCATCCTAGTCCAGGTGGTATACCCCGCAGTTCTTTTGGCTCATGGAAGGCCGATAAGTCTCCTTTCAACTATGGTAAGTTGCATAAAACACTACGGGCCGACGAAATTCTTGGATGTAAGAAAAGTTGGGTCAGAGGAAGGTAGCAGATTGAAAACTCCTCAGCCACGCATGCCAGTGCCGTATTCCTATTTGGTGGCCTGGTTTGTCATGCACTGCCCCTCGTTAATGACGGGAGTTAGCGATGCCGGCTCTTTTTTCATTCCCTTTATACAACGACTTGGGTCAGCCAAGTGGGCACATTGGTACATAGTCCCAACTCGACAGATTTTGCTGAGGGAGGATAATTATCGAGTCTTTTGCTGTTCTTCTAATTTTGGTGGAGTAGAAGAGCGATGCCGGATTTTCATGGATGTGGCACTGGCTTTACCTCATTCTTGGGAGGGCATCTTACGTGGCTCATCACCATCGCCCGGTATTTGGTCTTCCGCTTGGGTGACCGGTGTATCATCGAGCCTTACTTACCTAGCCGATTTGCTCGACAATTTGGGTATGATCAACTATATGTTGGAAACCCTAATCCCAAGTTAGCTATCGTTGGGAATTTGTATGAAGGAGCTCGAGCACGGTATAGTGGATGGTAGGAGGCTCGGTGCGTGTTTGCTACCTTCTTCCACGCCGGTTTGTCATCTGTTCTTGAGTTTTAGCAGTGCTTGTGAAGCTTGAAATTCCACGAATATGGCGTATATACTTCTGCTTGAAGGATATTAGGAGATGTACGAATCGAAAAGAAATTGGTGGGGCCAGCCTCGGAGGAATCGGCAGTATTTGATTTGTGGAGGAAGCATTCAAAGTTGACCAAGTTCAGCGAGATACCACGAGGTGGAAGCTCCTTCGGAGAAAACGGCGAGGGAAAAGGGTTCTCCTTTGAGAAAGCGGCTCGATATGAGAAGAGGGCTCGTCAACGAATAACGATGAGGTCATACTCTCGCTCGGAGCTGAAACTTATGCAGGGAGCTATTAGATCCGTTTCCGCATTGCATGAAGAAGGAGAGGAAATCACTCGTCACCGGGTTTCACCGGGTACTTCCCCAATTATCGGACATGGTGGTTGTGAAACCACGCATTCCGTGGTATCTATATGGAGTCGATGTAAATCATTGCGAGGGATACTAACGTGCGCGGCTAACTTTGTTATGGGCGGTCGTGGCTCCTTTGAAGTCTGCAGGCCTTATATAATGAAACATCTGGGCTACCTTAAGCGGTCAGGCGACGCCGAATGTTTCCAACATTGTGCTGCAAGAGTTTCTCGTTTGGAAGCCGACTGCAAGCCTTCCGTGAGCTTTCAGTTGACGAGAAGCCGAGATAACCAAATCTCTCATTAAGGCTCAAACCGAAGATGTCTCAACAAGACCCTTCAAGCGAGTTTGCACGAAAGAAGCGGGTTGCCAACTTGCGGAGCGGTATGATCAATCCCAACTTGGGTTGACTAAATCTACCACCATACGGCGCAATTGAGTCTATTGCCCAATTAGAGCTGGAGTTAACTTCGGAAAAGGCTCAAGCTGACTTCGGGAACAAGAAGCCACAAAGGGACTTCGTCGCCGAATCTTTGAATTCTTGATAACCTTAAAGAGGTGAATACCGGAGGTTATGAAAAGGAGGTTCTGGCCCGAAACTCAACTCAAGCGGATTGCGGAGAGGGTCGCATTGAGCATGAGCAACTCTTAAGTCATGACTGGTTATTCACTTGGCGGGCCCGGAATCTTTCTAATATCAATCTTGTATCACCTTTTATTTTGTTATTAAAAATGAAGTGATGCTTTTGTTCCTCCTTTTGCGCACAATATTTCGATTTATAATGATAACAATTACAAATGCCAGAGGTATAATGTTAACATAGCATAAATGATCGTTCAAGATTCGAAATGAATGAAGTCCATTCCAGTAAATTAACCCCCAGCCTAAGCGTGTTCAGTTCTTTCTCCTAAGCTTGGTTAAGAACAAGACAGGGGGTCTTACAGCCTTACGGGTAATATTTCTTGAGAAACTTCCCGTTAATTGGCATCATGAGAATGTCACCTTTCAAGTCGATAAGTCGATAAGCTCCGTTAGAATAGACCGTCTCGACTACGAAAGGTCCTTCCCATTTGGGATTGAATTTACCTCTCATCTTATGTGTTATAACCATAGGTCGGCGGACTGTTAAGACAAGATCGCCTCTCTTGAAGATCCTTCCCTTAACCTTCCTATTGTAGGCTTTAGAAATCCGAGCTTGGTATAGCTCGATTTGTTGTTGGGCCCGAAGTCGCTTGTCGTCTAACATTTCTAACTCCTGCAGGCGTAGTTGATGTTGCTCTTCATCCATCATTCCAGTTGCGAGAGCGACTCTTAGGGAAGGAATTTGAATTTCCAACGGTAGAACGGCTTCAGATCCGTACACCAAAGAGAAGGGAGTAGCTTTTGTTGGAGTTCTCACCATCGTGCGATAAGCCCATAAACAATTGCCCAACTTCTCATCCCAATCACGTCGACTTTTAGAGACGAACTTTTTTAGAAGCTTCACTATGGTCTTGTTGAAAGCTTCTGCAAGACCATTGGCCGGGGGATAATATGCCGTCGACGCAACACTTTGGATCCTGAACTTATTACAAAATCTCTGGAATCCATAGCTAATGAACTGCGCACCGTTATCGTGGACTATCCGCCGCGGTACACCAAAGCGATAGAGGACGTGATGCTTAATGAACTTGATCACATTCGAAGTTTTGACTTCTTTCAAAGGAACAGCTTCCGCCCATTTAGAAAAGTAATCAGTTACGGCTAGGATGAACCGATGCCCTTTGGACGTTGGCGGAGAGATAGGCCCGACAATATCCATCCCCCACATTTCGAATGGCCATGAAGAAGATGTTGGGTGTAAATTTCCTGGTGCTTGATGGATGAAATCACCATGAATTTAGCACGCATGACATCGTTTAGCGTAATCAGCGGCATCCTCAAACATTTTTGGCCAATAATAGCCTATTCTACGTAGGCGATCTCCTAATTTACTCCCAGGTTGGTGGGCTCCACACATTCCATCGTGGGCCTCTTTTAGGGCTTCTCTTGCCTCCTTTCGAGAAAGGCAACGGAGCAAAATTCCGTCATGCGACTTACGATATAGAGTTTGGGAGGCTGCATCATAATAAAAATGAAGGGCCTTCCATTTAATGGCGGCCGCTTCTTTGGGATCATCCGGCAGGATCCCATATAAGACATAGTCTATATAAGGGAATCGCCAATCTCTTGATTCGAACTGGAAGTCACTTCTGTTGGCCCTTCTGGACTTCCTTTTGTGACAAGTTCAGGAAAGTACAATTCACGCCCTGCGACAAATATTATTGTCTGGGCCTTTGGAGGTAATGCTAGTGACGTGGCTAATGAAGCCAGGGCGTCTGCATAGGCATTCCGGGCTCGTGGAATATACTCTATGAAAAAGCCTTCGAACTTTCGTTCTAATTCTAGAACCGCTGAGTGATATGGGATTAAGTCTTCATTGCGCACTTCATACTCTCCTCGAACCTGATTCACGATGAGCTGAGAATCACCATAAGCCTCAAGATATTGGATGTTGATTTCTTCAGCCAGCTGCATCCCTAGCAATAAAGCGTTATACTCTGCTACATTATTAGTGCATGGCTCAGCCAAGGAAAATCCTCTTGGGATCACGAGACTGTTCGGGGAAACAAGTACAACCCCCACACCGGCTGCAATTCCTCCATCAGGGTTTGCTCTAGAGGCTCCATCAAAGAATAGCTTCCATACCTGGGCATCTTCTTGAGTCATGCAAGCTTCAGTGATTTCATCTGGTAGATCTTCATACGCTTTGGAAGAGTCGGGGACGGATGATCTGCTAAGAAATCGACCCGCGGCACGTCCCTTGATAGCTATACGGGGCATAAACTTCATATCGTATTGTGAGAGAAGTATTGCCCATTTGGCTAACCGGGAATTCAGTGAAGAGGGTTTCGTCATGAGCACTCTCAGAGGATTTACTCTGGAAATGACATGTATTATTTGTCCAACCAGATAATATCGAGTTTTCTGGATGGAAAACATCAAGGCTAGGCATTCCTTTTCCACCGGGCTGTATCTGTGTTCGGCTCCCATCATGGTCCGGCTGAGGTAGTAAATTGCTTGTTCATGTCCTTGGTCATCGTTCTGGGCTAGCAAGGCTCCAAGTGAATGGTCCATGGCTCTCACATATAACAGGAAGGGTTTTCCTGATACTGGGGCCACGAGGACTGGCGGTTGTGTGAGATAGGTTTTGATTTCTTCGAATGCCTTTTGGCAACCTTCGTCACATACGAACGAAACCCCTTTCTTCATTAATTTGGAGAATGGTTGGCACCGACCTGAAAGATTTGATATGAATCTTCGGATGTACGCTAACCTACCTTGCAGGCCTCTGAGCTCTTTAATGGTCTTTGGTGGTGACATTTCCTGGATGGCGCGCACCTTTTCAGATCGGCTAAATTCCTTGGGACGTAACTATGAATCCCAGGAATTTACCACTGGACACCCCTAGGAAGGATTTTGTGGGGTTCATCTTCAGTTGATGTGTTCTCATGATGTCGAACATGGTCTTCAAGTCTGATATGTGGTCTTCCTTCTTGCGACTTTTTACCACAATGTCATCTACGTAGCATTCGATCTTCTTACGTAGATGTTGATGAAAAATAGTATTCATTGCCCGCTGGTAGGTTGTCTCGTTCTTCAACCCAAATGGCATTACGGATAGCGTATCACCCCAATGGTGTTCTAAAGGCCGTGTGCTTTGCATCTTCAGGATACATTTTGATTTGATTATATCCTGAAAATCCGTCCATGAACGACATTCTCTCATACCCACAGGTGTTATCAATCATGACATCGGTGATGGGGAGTGGAAATTCATCTTTCGGACATGCCGCGTTCAAATCACGAAAATCGATGCATATCCAGATTTTTCCATTCTTCTTGGGTACAACAACAATATTGGCTACCCAATCTGGGTGTTGTTCTTCTCTGATGAAACCCGCATCAATGAGCTTTCGGATTTCTACTACAATTGCCTCCATAACCTCGGGCCGGAACTGCGTTCTTTGTTAGGGTTTAGCATTGGTCGATATTGAGGCGATGCATGGCTACCTCATTATCAAGCCGGGCATGTCTTCATAATTCCGGTGAGAGCGTCAACATACTCTCAGACGAGAGACACTAGGTCTTCTTTCTCATTTTGTGACAAGCTTTTACTTATGAATATTGGTTTGGGATTGGTCTCGTCCCCCATATTTATTTGGATCACCTTATCTTCAGTGGGCGGCTCTCATTGCTCGGAGCACATATCCCACAGAACATCAAGGCGTCTGATCCAAGGATCATTATCTGTCAATCCAATCGCCATCTTCGCCATCACTTGATGGTCGGTCGAAACCATGTTCAGACATGCTTGCGAAAATTGATCCTACGCTCACGTCGGAATCCCATGGTGATGTTCCAGATGAATGGTTCTTCCCAGAGCATTGTCTGCTTGTCTTGAAGGGAAGGTGTTGATAAGTATCCTAAACCTCGCCGGTCTTGTGATAATAATCTTGGTTTTACCTTCAGGACAAGGTGTCGGATCGGGTTAGCCTTCCTTTCGAAATTTAACCCTTTGGAATATTGAAATCATACCCCATATTCTTCATTATGTGACGAGCATTAAGTTCATAATGAAATCGAGGAATCGCCTACGCTTTCCTCCGAACTCTCTGGTTTGAGAACTTCAGGATCCACTTTACCAAAATAAATTGGTTTCTGATCTTTCTCTTTGGACAGGACCATAAAGAATGCCTTCCTCACGGAGGTGGAGAGGGACGTTTTGAGTGGCAAGTCTAGTGATCTCTCGCCATATAGTGCATGCCATGGTTCCAATCCCGTACCATTACCTATTTCTTCAGATGAAACATCAGACAAATAAGCTAAATTGAAATTTTCATTAATGTACCATTCGCCTTCACTCAGTACATCTTCCTCATTATTAAGCTTATAAAAGCCCATTACATGCAATTCCCATGGACATTCTTCTTCAGGTTCGGGTTCGACATCGCTTCATTGCATTGTCGATGGCGGTTTGTGATTAGGCTCCGGTAGCCGAGGTAAAGACAGAGTCGGTGTGATAACTTTCTACCCCTTTGAAAGGATGCTTTTCACTATCGTGGTCTTGACCTCCCCCTCTTCATTGACATATTTCATCACCTGATGAAGGGTTGACGGGACAATCCGATTCGCATGAATCCAAGGCCGTCCTAATAGCAGATTGTAGGACGTGTCGGCATCTATAATGTAGCGTGTTACTCGACTTGAGATCCCCAATTTGACATTTGAGCTTAATTTTTCCCAGGAGTGGGTGTCTTTGTTGGCATTGAAGCCAAAGATAGTTGTCTCGAGTGGAATTCAACCGGTGAGTGCGGGATTCCCGAACTTGCATGACCCTATCTGACATTATCTTTGAGTCTTGAGAACCGGATCTACTTGGACACGGCTGATCTCTGAAGATCCCATGTATCCTGTGTAGTACAAGGGCCTATCATGCTTATGATTGATTTGCATATCTTCTTGTGTGAATGATATGCAAGGCAGACCTTTCATTATGTGTAGGCATTTGACACAAGAAGGTTCATTCATAGCTTCTGGGACTACAGGAACTTGTGCAATGAAGCTCTCTGTATCCGTTAAAGCCTCAACTAGAGCCTCTTTTGTAGATTTGGACAACTTCAAGAGCTCGTAAAGGGTGATTCTGGCGGGAATGTTAGCCAGCTGTGCCAACACATCGAAGTGGAATGGTTTTCCTGATGTTCCTGCTTCTTGTAGAAGGTTTTTATTATACCGAACCTCCTTTGGCTTCCCCTTATCAATTGGTTTTTTAGGGACGGAACACCCCGTCTCCTCGGCTTGCTCCCTGGATTCCTGAGCAATTTGATCATACTTTTTCAAGTACGTCTTCCCTGACCTCGTGCCTGCTCCTGGGTCCACTTCTCGATCGGCAGCCAAAATAGTCTCCTCTTTCTCTGAGTCGGTGAGAGGGACCAAATAAGTATCATCTTCATTTATGGATGGACTAATCATGTTGGAAGCTTTAGCCTTATTCTTCTTCTTCTTTGACAATGTCTCCGCCCATTGCTGATCTTTGACGAGGTCAGGATGGACCCACATTACTTCTCCACTTGAGATAGTAAGGGGTATCAGACCTTTACCTTCTTGACCATGTTGATCGGTATTTTTCAAACGTAGTTCTCCTTTTGGAATGGGGATAACTCCATTAGGAGTTTCTACAGGTGAGAAGTCTCCGAATTGAACCGATGTCATATTAGTAGACACGGTCTTACGTTAGGTTTCAACTTGAGTACTTCGCATCAACCGATTGCTTGTAGAATATCTTTAAAATGTAGCACTTCTTTGTCTGTGTCCCAACATCCCGTGATATCAACAATAATGGGATCATCCACCTTCCCTGCTTCCTCGGGCCTCTTAAGCCAGGGCTTCAACTTGTTGTTCTTAAAGGCGGTGGAATAGAGTATCGACATGTTCTTCTTTGAAAGAATATTGCTTAGGCTGTCTTGGTGACTCGACGGCTTGCCTTGATTTGTCGGGCGAGATCGAACACTAGTATCAGCTGACATGAATGTCCTTCCTCCTTGACCGAGGGCATTATCTTGACCTGTGGCCATGTTTTTTCTTGTCGTCCGCTTCTTTAATTAGTAGCGACAATCTCCGCTGTTCCCCTTGGGACACCAATTGCTTCCGGGAATGACGTGCAACCCCATCGAGCCAAGAGTCTGCGGGTTATCTTGAAGCGGGGTTTCCACCAAAGTGGTTTGTGTCATCCCTGCTGGTCATCGCAACGCCATACTCCGGAACCTTTCCACAAAAGCCTTTATCGATTCCCCTGGCTTTTGTTTAGTGGCGAGGAGGGTAGGGACGGATACTTCAGTGTCATCTTCGAAGAACCTAGCTAGAAATAGCCTTTCCAAATCTACCCACTTCCGAATAGATCCCAGCAGCTTCATGAACCATTCAAAGCGACTCCTTGAGAGTGCCAATAAATAGACGGCTCAAAATAGCATCGCTCAAAATCACATCTCGTCGTGACTTGAAGTAATAAGCGTCTTGATTCAGGCACATTGCCATTGAAGGCTTGCGAGCATGGGCTTTAAACTTTGGAGGGTAGGGCCGTGATCCCACTGGCAGATATGGCCTCACAACCCTCGCCCCGGAGCTCACTCCTATTAGCGATAGCATTAAGACGAAGCCAATTCATCCATCTTGGCCGATTGAAGATTTGATTCGCTCGCCCCTTTCTCTCCTCCGGATGAAGAGTCTATACGGTGAGTTTCTTGATCGGAGGTTTCACCCATTTTTCCTTTCTGCTTTGAAGATTGACCTTTCTTTCGTGACGATTCCGGTTGAGGTATTGGGCCGACCATGTGAGCTTGAGCCCTATCTGCAACGAGTTGGGCTATCATGTCTCTAAGTTGGTTAATGGTCACTGCTTTGTGACCGCATAGCTTCTGTGTCAGCGCTGGTATTCTTCAAGCTTCTTCTTGAGATCTTCGGTACCCTCGTTGTATAAGCCATGCTCGTGTTCTCTGAATGGTGGAGTGAGACTCTGCAATGGTGAGTGCTAATCTTCGTGTTCTAACCCCCGCCACCGATAATTGATAAGGGTATGACTCCCGTCGTGTTGTCTTGTTGATAAATTCCTTGAACTTATCGAGATTTCCTTAACACTCGGAGGCGATTAGTCTGATTCGATGCAGGCTGGAAGGTAGCGTTCCTCTCATGACCATATTGATGGTGACTTCGGATATTCACCGAGGTTTTCCTTCAGGAATCGCCGCCTCTTGGACGGGCTGGATTGGTCAACCGATCAAAGACCGATCGCCTAGGTGCATGTGCACAACATTGACATTCGGAGAGGACCGCTGTAATCAACGCCGCACGCACGAATGAGCGACTTGATGCGTCGGTCTCTCTCTTGCTAATAATTCTCTCAAGTCAGAAACTTGAGGAATGTTAACCCCCGGATCGGTAGTTTAAATTGGAACCTGTCTCGCATCATTTGAAGGGGTTGGGTTAGGGTGGACATGACAAATCCCATCGTGTTTTGAGGTGCAGACACGAGGGTCATGTTCTTTTTGTGAAACGTGGGCCTGAGGTCCATGTTTAATGGTAAGCTTAGCCCTTGAGGGGCGTTTGATCTGAGCAGCGGACTGGGGTCGCGTTTTGTTTGTGAAACACTTCCTTGAGGTTCGCGTTTGGTTGAAGGAACGCGGACGTCAGGTTCGCGTTTGATTGGAGAAACGCGGCCTTGGGACCCGCGATTTTGTTTGGGAAACGCGGTCTTGGGACCCGCGTTTTGTTTGGGAAACGCGGTCTTGGGACCCGCGTTTTGTTTGGGAAACGCGGTCTTGGGACTCGCGTTTTGTTTGGAAAACGCGGTCTTGGGACTCGCGTTTTGTTTGGGAAACGCGGTCTTGGGACCTGCGTTTTGTTTGGACGACGCCATCGAGGCTCGTCTTCGGTGGCCTCTGTAGAGAGCCTGAAGCTCAAAGTCGCGTTGCCTTGAGGATCGATTTTCTCGGAGTTGTGCTCTACGAAGGGATCTTCTCTTACGACGAGCAGCGTTCTTCTTAGCCTGTCTTAAGGCTTTTGTGGCATCCACATTTACATCGGCTAAGTTCGATGCCACGATAGGCCTCTTATGACCTGATACCCGTCGTGTAAGCTCAAGTGTAGGATCTTCCATCTGCTCAGTCAAAGCCGGTCTTTTACCCTTAAAAGAAATACTGCCAGAACCATCTGATTCAACGGCAAAATCTCCCTTAGGTGACACAGCCGATCGGTGTCTTGATCTCCTAAAGACTTTGAACCTTAGCATAGCCTTGGGGCTAAGGGATCCGGAAGAGAGCAATTCTTCGTATTTGGCTTGGTCAAACTCTACCGTGAGAGTTTCTACTGTAGTCCCAATGAGGCTGACGTCGGATTGCGCTACCACTTCTTCATCTGTGAAGGCAGTCCCCAGCGGAGTCGCCATCTTTTGTTCGCGAGGAAAATTAAAGCTGTAAAACAAATGTTATCCCTTCTAATTGATTTTAAAGAAAGAATAAATACAACTCTCTCGAATGCAATCTCTCTCTCTAACTGACTTAGATAAAAAAGAAACTACAAATTCCTCGATCGGTTGCCCGATTTATAAAAGAAGGAAGGGTCAACAGAGATCCTTCCTTTTGTTTAAAACTGGGTTCTTCACGGTGGCGATAGGAGCTTAAGCCTTGTATCCCGTGGACGATCCGACCGTCTTGCTACTCTTGGAATCACGTTGAAAAGGACTTGCGAAGCAAGTTTAAGAACTCGCAAAGCAAGTTTCTAACTCTAACGAGTTTTGATAACCCGAAGAACGGGTTTTGTAACTCTGCACGAGTTTGGAGACCAAGCCAAATTGAAGAAAAGCTGATGTTAAAACAGCTCAAGCTCTCTCTCGAGTCGACTCACCCCTCAAGTGCTCAATTCTCCAATCTTCTTCCACACACTTAGCTCTCTAATCGAATTCCAATCCTCCCCCCTTCCCAACTAAATTTTCAGTTATTTATAGGGGTTTTAGGGGTGTAACTGACCCCTTAGAATCAGGATTCGTGGCCCTCAAATCGTGGAAAACGGTTTTGGAGCCGTTTAAGTCGTGTTTAAATAACAAAAACGCGAAAGACCCGCGTTTTTAAATGATCCTCGCGCCTCTGGCTTAGGACTAGGACGCGGGGGTTGAGATCCGCCGCCTCGAACATGGTCATGGCGCCGCGTTTAAAGTGGGCGGTGAGCTCCGCGTTTTGAGCTTGACGCTGGCCGAGAGCTCCGCGCTTTGAGCTTGACGCTGGCCGAGAGCTCCGCGCTTTGAGCTTGGACGCCGAAAGCTTAGCGCTTTGAGCTTGACGCTGGCCGAGAGCTCCGCGCTTTGAGCTTGACGCCGACCGAGAACTTCGCTTTGAGCTTGACGCTGGCCGAGAGCTCCGCGCTTTGAGCTTGACGCCGACCGAGAACTTCGCTTTGAGCTTGGACGCGGCTGAGAGCTCCGCGTTTTGAGCTTGGACGCGATGCTAAACTTCTTGGTTGAATCTAATCCTTGTGTTTGCGACTCTACTCTACTTCTTTAAAGCCTTTGAACTGTGACCTCGCTCGATGATATCTTGGTGGGTCGGGGCTTATCAGTAATAAAATTTTGACAGCCTACAAAATGTAGCTCGCCTCTTCCTTGCCCTCTCTTCTCTCAGTCTTGTTGTTGTTCTTCTTCTTTCTACCTACTCTCTTATTTGGACAGTCGACCTTGAAATGCCAAACTTCACCGCATTTAAAACACGATTTTCCCGCAAGAGGTCTCGATTTAGATCTAGACTTTCCTCTCTTACCTTTTCCTCGCTCATTGCTCCTTCCTCTAGCAAACAATCCCTGCGCTTATTCTTTGTTACCACCCGTAGTCATGTCACTGGTTGCAATCTTCCGAAGGTCATCCGCTAGAAGCGCCGTTCTAGTCTCATCCATCTTCAAATTGTCTCCTACAAGCATCGATTTGCACCAAGTTCTCATAAGACTTCTACAGATGTAGTAGAATACTGATTCTCATCTACAACTTTCACATCTATGTCTTTCAAGTCCGATATGATCCTATCAAACTTGTTGATGTATTCCTGATTGATGAGCCCTCCTCCATCTTGCAAATATACAACTTGGATTTTAAATAGATCCGGTTCGTTAGACTCTTCACATGAAGGTACTTTTCAACTCGACCACCAGCAAACCGCTTCCTCTCCATCTACCAAAAAGCTACATCCCTTTTAAGGTATAGGATAATCGGCCCGTGCTTCGGATCCGCTCCTCCCAATCCTCATCGACATATCCTTGTGCTTCTTCTTTTTCCACCAAAGCCTTGTGCAATTTTACTAAATCTGAGTTTTTCATCCGATCCTCCAATAGGAAAAATTATTCTTCCCATTAAACTTTTCAATCTCAATTTTCCTACTTTGACCGATTCATCGGTAGACGCCATTCTCCGTTTGTATTAATAAATCCGGCTTCTCTCGAAATTACCGAAAGCACCACCTCAAATCGGTTACACCACTTCCAATCTGAATAACAGCTCTGATACCATTTATTGGGTTGCGGGGTCATACACCAGACGCTGAAGCGATATCACCCGAGAGAAGGCCCTGATTTATATTCTCGTCTCACGAAGGAAACAAGAATAGAAAGTAAAATATCCCAACAAAGTGAGATATCTACTCTTCCTCTCAACAGTACTAGGACTGAATCAATGGAACCTACAAACAATAGCAAATACACAGCAAAACCATAAAGTCACGAGATTTATATGGTTCGGCAAAATTGCCTACGTCCACGGGAGGAGTGAGGGGAGATTCGACTATGAAGAAGAATACCGACGACTTGTACAATCCACAAGCTCGTCCCAAAGATAAAGTTTTGATTTTTACCCAAAAAAAATTGACCTCTCTCTTGTAGAATCTATCCAAGCTCTCTCTAGCCACCGCCAAAAACCCTAGCTTTTTCTCCCACAAACTCAACTCTAAAAAACCCTAGATTTTGTTACCTATTTATAGGAAAAGAATAAAAAACTTTCCCTTTTTATTAATTATTTTTCCTTTTTTTTTGTTTCGCTGTCACAAGACAGAACGAATCCGGTCGGCCGCTAAGGGAGCACGATTTGTGCTCGTGGCCACGTGGGTGGACCCACCCATGTGAGTTCACAAAACCATCTTAACTTTTGTCCAAATTGATACTTATCATCTTTATTTATATTCTCCATATTTATCCACTTCTTTCCACTATTGATTCCATCATTTACCCTTATCACCTCCTCCCTCCATTCACAATCCTCCTTCACCTCCTCCTGTTCTTCTCCTCTCGCCCTCCTCGTTCTACTCCATTTTCTCCACCATCTTCTCTACTTCTAGGATTTCTCCAAACCCTAATCTCTTCCCTCCTTTCCTCCCCATCTATTAATAGCCCCCTCTGCCTCTTCCTTTTTGTATCCTCTCCTCCTCCCCGTCCTCCTCCGCCTCCTCCACCATCACCTCCACATCTTGAATTTCTTCAAAACCTTACTCCTCTCCTCCTCCTCCCTCTCCACTCTTACTGCTAATTTCCTTCCTCCCCCTCTTCCGGCACCGGTCCATCACTGACAACCTCCCCCTCCCTCTCCCTCTCCTTTTCTTCTCCTCCTCCTCTCTTTCTCCCTCTCAAGTTAGATTGGAGGGTATAATAGGAACCTTAGATTTTTTTTAAAATAGAAATTATCAAAAAGCTTGATATTGCAAACAAAATGTAGTTGGTTTTAATAAAAAATAATAAATAGAGATGAAAGTATCAATTTGGATAAAAGTTTAAAATGATTTTCATGTAAAAAATCATAGCAAAAAATAATTCAGTTGTATTTTTGGTTGCATGTACCAATACAAAGTTGTTGTTGGTTATGTTATCAACAAGGGCTCTCATGTCAACTCTATATCAATCAGTTAGGGTTTTTCATATACCCCTCAAATATTCTATATTTATAAATTTACATCCTAAATCTTGATAATTGTAAAATTTCTCCTCAATTCTCTCACATTGAGTTTTTATTTGTCCCAAGAATGTAAAATATTGTAAGACTATTAGAAATTATTGAAAAATTTTGACGCTATCATAGTTGTAAAGTAGTATTGTTAAGTTAGAGGAGTGGAAAAATCTAATGTGAGAGAATTGGAGGGGTAATTTTGTAAATACGCACCAAGATTTGGAGGGGTAATTTTGTGAATATAAAAGATTTGAGGGGTATATATGCAAAAACCCCATCTGATTAAGGTGTGAAGTCCCCCAATGTGTTTAGTCCGACATCAGTGGGTGAATGAGAAATTTAGTGGGTTATATAGTAAAGTCTAAGGCACAAGTGTAGCATCGACTAGTCGATTTTGGCAAAGGGCTTGAGCCAAACAACGCGATATACGCAGCGGTTTCACGGCTACATCACGCCAACAGACCGCTGCTCTGGCGGATAAAATGATATCGAGCAATTAGCCACCGAAGTGTGGAGCTAAGTGTTATGTGAGGTTAGTGTTACACCATGACCTAGCAGAGCCACCTCTAGAGCCCGTGAAGAGCCACCTTTAGAATCGATATCGCATGGCGTAATATTGGGATCATGTAGGGGGTGGGCATCGGCTGAGTCGGGTCTGACCCATGAACTAGCCCGAACCCAACCCGGTCCACATAAGCCAGGCCTAATTCTTTATTCGTGAGTCTAAGAGCCGACCTAGCCCGACCCACAACTCGCATGGGTTCGAGCCGGGTCCGATCCGGCCCACATTGTGCGAGTCGCTGATTGACCCGTGGTTTTAACTTTTTTCCTTTTTTTATTTACTATATTTATATTGATACTTATAAATTTATTTTTAAATAGCATCTATATTGAAAAAAACTTTTGAAGCCTTTTTCTAGAGGTTTATCTCTTAACTAACTAATTATTATTGACTAACTATTATTGTAGATTGAAAAATTACATGGACTGTAATTTACAACTATAATTTTTCTCTTATCAAACTGTTTATTTTACCTCCAACTTGCAAAGTATATTATTAATTTCTTCAAGATTTTTAAATGTTTCATCAAACATTTTAGTTTCAGGTTTCTTAAAGTTTTTGAGATATTCTCATCACACTATATTTTTAAATTTACTTTAAGCCCACAATACTCTCTTAAAATTTCTTTTTTAAAGCGGTCATGTGTAAAGTTAACATATAGTCAATCCTTTTTATTCGAGATGCAATCGGACTAGTTTGCTATCGTGCTAGGTTAATTTTGTTTTAAAAGACTCGCACTGCCCGATAAAAATGGGCCGGTGCAAGTGGGTCGGGCCTAGTTCTTTGCTCTCGAAGTTTAGACTTCCGTACCGTCCGTAAAGTCCAGATAAACCCAAGAATGGTCGATGTGGGTCGGCCCGCCCACCTGGTCGACCCACCATGCCCACTTCACACCTATTAAGATGTGCCAATTGACATGTTGTGATGAGGATATCGCTTGTTTAAGGTGAGGTGATTGTTAAGCCTCCAATGTGTTTAGTCCCACATCAATAGTTGAATGAGAAATTTGATGGTTTATAAAGTAAAGTCTAAGGCTCAAGTGCAACCTCCGCTAGTTGATTTAGTAGTGGTTTGAGTCAAACAACGCACTATACTCAGTTAGTCCTACAGCCTACATCGCGCCAATGGGCTCACGAGCTCGGGACATGACATAAGGACTAATTAACTGGATTAGGATTGAAGCGAAATGAGAGTATACTCTTTAAATAATTAACTAGGTCAAGGGTCTTTTTTAAACTGAAAGAACTGGTCCAATCTTAATACATTTTCTAAAGTATGTTTTCTGCCCTTAACTAGGAACACATTTTAGACCTTACCAAAGAAGTTTTCCACCTTACGTTACACTTTAGGAAAACATTTGTGTTAAAGGTCCTTTTTAGTACATCAAACACTAAAGTTGTGACAAGTATCGTTTGTTACGATTTATAATCTAGCACGATAGATTGAAACATCTCATGTGTGGCCAATGAGATTTAAAAATGGGGTTAATTATAGAAAACCCTTGAACTTTGGGGAGTTGCACTAAACTCGCCAACATTTTTCCTTCAACTAAACCTTCTTGAACTTTAGGAGTCATTGTACATAACCTCCTAAACTTTTTCATTCCACTAAATTTCACATAAAAATTTCTCGTTTAATCTCCAAATTAGCACCATCGATTCTAACACCTCATATGACAAGCATTTACCAAGAAAAAAAATGAAAAATAATCCCTTAGTCTCAAATAGTTACCTATTTTTACTTTTTAATAAAGGGTATATTTTGGGACTAAAAAGGAATTTTCGCCTTTTTTGGCATATGCTTACCCAGTGACACGTTAGAGTTTATGGTGCTAATATGAGGATAAATGAGAAATTTTTAGATAAGATTTAGTGGAATAAGAAAGTAAGATTTAGAGGAATAAGAAAGTTCAATGAGGTTATGTGCAATAACTCCTAAAGTTCAGAGGGTTTTAGTCGAATAAAAAACAATTGTGTGTGTGTGGGGTCGGGGGATGTGCTACTATGATAAAGGTTCCTTCCTCCGGGCTTGGGTTTTGTTTTGTCTGTGTGTGGTTGGGGGATGTGCTACTATGATAAAGGTTCCTTCCACCGGACCAAAACTTTCAAGCCCAACTTAGATTTCAGTCCATCACTTTATGAAAACCCCATTAATTGACTCTATTTTCTTAATTTCAAGGCAACTGTAATAGATCTCTTGTAGTATCACCCGGTTGTGAATAAACTCTCTATTTCTATTTGTCTGGATAGAGCCCTGTAGTATTGCCCAATTAAGTTGTGAATAAACCCTCTTAATGAACTTTCTCAACTCTTTTAAAAATAGCAATTGAGGTATATCATCACCACTAGAACTATAGGAGATCTATCCGCCTCCTCAAAACTTTTTAACGATTCTAAGTGTCAAAATAAAATTGACTCAAGGCGCCTATCTATATCTATACTACTTATAAAAGTGGATTCCCATGTCAAAATTTTTGTTTACCTTTTTCATCCTTTCAATCAGAAATTTTGACATGATAATAACATTAATTAATATTAATCTTAATATTAATTATTCAATATAATAATAAGTATAGATTAAAATAAAAATTTCTTGATCGTGTTTTTCAAGCTATCCTCCTTTATATAGTAAAGAGAAATTGGAAAACTATCTCTAGATGCACTATAAATGATTATCACATTTTAATTATATTTTTATACCCTTATTACCTATGTTATATGAATAACGATATTACTAATAATCATTTTTATCTTATTTTGTGTGCTAATAAAGAAATAATGAATAAAAGCCCAAATGACTCAAATTCTCAATTTCTACCAATATTTGAAGCCCAAATCAAGACAAACAGCCCAAGATACCAAATTGATCCAAGAGAAATTCGTGAAGAAAAATCAAGAAAAGACAAATTCGGTTGGAACCAATCTGGCTGATTAACTTGGCTAACCGGCTATTAACCTGGCTATAACTGATCGGCCAACCGACGGCTGCTAAATGATTCTCAATTAATGGTGGATTTCTCTTCCTTTTGGCTAGGTTTGATCCAATGGTTCACATCAACTCATGGGCTATAAATAGGGTGAAGGCCGAGGGTTTTGAGTGTGAAATATTTTGTAAAACTCCATTTGGAGAGGAGGGTCACTCTTAATTGAGAAGACCTTCCAAAATTGTAACTTTTGTTACACAATAAATGAAATGTTTCACCCTTCAATTTTCTTTTCTTCTTCTAATCCAAGGACCAAAAGGAGGATTAGATTAAGATCAGAGTTGTTGGTTTCTATTTTATTTCTTTTTCATTTTCTTTCTTGTTCATTTAATTGCTTTGTAGCTTAGATTTACTTTCATGCAATTTAATTTCATGCAATTTACTTTCATGCAATTTACTTTCATGTAATGTATTTAATTCTTGTATTTACTTTCTAGAATAGATTTTTCTTTTCTTTAATTCACCTTGAGGCTAGAACCCTCTAGGGAATTACCCTTTTCTAAGTGTGGAGCTAATATTTGTGGGATCCCTAGAGATTGTTTGAAACTAGCTAACAAATCCAACTCATTTTCATGAGATTGAGATAAGCTAAGTGGATCTACTCTAGATTCCTCATATCTTTAATTAATCCTCCATACTTTACCTTCTTTATTTTCCTCTTATCCTTGCTTTTCATTTGTTTGTTATTTTCCTTTATTCTTGATTCTTGATTTCATTGATTTTTACTTCTCTCAATCTCATATTTCCTCCATGTGCATATAATCTCAAACCTAGTTTTGTTATTATGTGCATATAACCTCAACCACATTCTCAACTTTATTTTCTCCTCTTTTGCACATAATCCACATCCACTCTCTCTTATCTCTCCACATCCACTTTCACCATTTTCTTACTTTCATTTTTATTTGAATAACTCCTAATTGTCACGCGCATAATTTGAGAACCAAAACTTAAGCAAAACTCTTCCAACTTCCCGTTCCTCGTGGGATCGATAATCTTTTATACTATAACTTGATAAAGGTTGTATACTTGCAACTAAGGAGGTAATCACTTATTTCCCATCAATAAAATGCTATGTGTACAAAAACGTGCTAAGTGTTAAATCCCTAATAAAAAATATTATATATTCATCTATCCTATTAATAAATGACATGTGTACAACTAATTCCATCTTTCAAGAATTCTTATCGAATTGAAACTATTCATGTTCATAATTAGAAAATTTTACCCATAAAAATTAGAAATGTCAATAATCAAATCTTTGTTAATTCTAATCAAGTCATAACAATTTATAATTAAAAAATTCAAAAATTGTCATAGAGCCCTTATTAATTTTTAAAGAGTGGATTCAATAAACCGCCATATCTTTGCAGATTTAGCATTAAACCCCTAAAAATTTAAAACTCACAAAACCCCAAAATGTTTTGTTGCACTTAACCTCCATAAATGGGGTTATCTTATATTTTTTATTGACAAAATTAACCTCAAGACCATTATATACCCCTCAAATCATTTGTATTTGCAACGTAACCCATAAAATAATAAATAATTACTAAAAATATAAAATTACAAATAGCTTCCTAAAAAATCTAAAATTTACAAATAATTTCCTTTGAATTGCTAAAATTATAGAAAACTCCAAAACGAATTAGGATATCACAAAGAAACCCTTGCAAATTTTAAAATTATATATAGACCCTAGAAAATCTAAAATTAAAAATAAAACCCTAAATATGTAAATATTGCAAAAGACTCTAAAATTCTAAAATTATACATGACCCCAAAAATTTATAAATTACAAAGAACTCCTAAAAATGAAAACTACAAACACCCCTGAAAACTCTAAAAATTACAAACATTTTGAAAAATCGAAAAGTCAAACAAACACCAAAAATATGAGAATTACAAAACCCATAAAAATAACAAATGACAAATAACATAATAAAAATCTGAAATTATAAATAGCCACCTAAAAATAAATAATTTGCAAATAGATCATTTAAATTAAAAATACAAAGAACGAAAAACCTAAAATTTTAAAAGTTACAAGCAACCC
>CM022706.1:39491310-39612972 GCA_012295165.1 Asparagus setaceus | reverse complement strand
CGATTGAAAACCACGGGAGTTGACGGAACGACGGATATCTGGCGAATCCGGCCAACTTGGTCGAGGTGGTTACAGTGGCCGAAGCCACCGAGGTGGCTTCAAGACATCTTCCGATTTGTATAAATAGGGGGTCTTGTGGTTGAGGGTCGATTTTGGGATTTTTTCGGGACTTCGGGATTTTTGGACTTCACCGGAGTTTAGATTTTTCCAGAGAATCATCAGCGAGATCTTTGAGCCGCCGACGACGCCCGGAAAGCACGGGCGAGCACGAGTTCGGCCGACAATCGCGCGAGGTGTTTAACCGGTCTGCCTGATCGGGTCACGTGATTTCTCCTAGTAGATCTCACCCGCTCCGGATCCTCTCCTAGTGTGATCCCCCGGCATCCTCTCCTTCGTGAGTGGATCCTCAGCGCTTCGCTTCCTTCGCGGAAACAAGCCCCTTCACATCTCAGTAGTTCCGAACCCGGTTTCCACGGATCTGGATTATGCGGTGGTCCACGGACGAATAAAAAGTCCCCAAGACAGCGAAGAACCCACGCGAGGATCCTATAATAGAGATCCGCGTTTGTTCAGAAAAAGTTGTAATTTTGTCATTGTAATGCCTTAAAATAAAAGGCATTTCTTTGAATTTTGTTGTAGGCCAACGAAGCTGTAAACGAGTTCAAGCAACAATGAATAACAAACCAACTTTCCCCGCGAACAAATGGCCAAACTGAAGGAGAAGCAACCCCAATATTAGGAGGTTCACGTCCCGAAGCAGTCTCGATTCAATCGTCCGATTGGAAGGGACAAACCGGGAAGTTCGAGCTCCCTGTACCGCTTCGATATTATGGCCCAATTGGCTAACATCCTAGCGAGGATAACCCTCTATGAGCTGCTACGGTTGTCAAAAGAAATCAGAGAGGCCCTACAGGAAGCCCTGGCTGACTCTGAGGTGTTTCTCACTCAGATCGAGCCAAGTTCTGAAGAACCAGAGTCTTCAGCCTAGCAATGCAACCTCGTAACCTAGCACTTCCCCTGCATTATTTTTACCAAGAAAGACATGCAGACGAAAAATTTAAAGCACGACAGGCCGCTATATTTTACTGGATACATTGGCTCCAGCGAAGTCAACCGAATCCAAGTTGATCCGGTTCCACAGGAGTATCATGCCCTCCACCGATGTATAGCTCGAGATTCCTCGCCAAGAACCGCATCTACAGGCACGGTGATTTATGGATTTAATACCAGTGGGTCTCGGCTGCTAGGTAAAATCCGGATAAAGTGCTAGATGGGAGATTTGAAGCCTGAAGTCACATGCTATGTGATTAATGCAGAGACTTCCTATAAATTATTATTGGGTCGACCATGGATTCATAATAATATTATAGTCCTCTCCACCCTTCATCAGTGTCTAAAATATGTTGACACGAATAATGAAGTCAAGACGGTGGTCGCGGATAAGCAACCGTTTAAGGGGTTGGAGAACTACTTTACTGACTCCCTCCTTTACGGTAACAAGTCCGATACTGAATCATCGGCCCAAGGCACGGACAATGGCGAGGAAGCTGATACTGAAGCCGGGCTTGATTACGATGGTGGTTTTGTCATAAATGACATTGTACCCTTGGTAGTCAATCTTGACGATGGAGAATCATCGGTTGATAGTTGTAATTGGCAACTTGCCGATAATAAAATAAATAATAATTTAGAGTACTCACTGTCTCTTACTGATGTGATGAAAGGATTGTACGATGACCCCGAGTTGCACATGCCGATTCGATCGTCTTGCTTAACACAGAAGCATATCCGGGACTCTTTCAGGACAACATTCATCATTCCGGGTAAAACAGGTGATGAAAAGGATTTGGTCTATGGTAAAGGAGATATGATTCTAGCACCAGACCACTTTTGAGAGAGGATGTTAATGACGATAAGCCTGGCTCTCATCTGTTCAGATATAGTCCAGAAGCGCAGAATCTCATGGAAAGATGGGGATATGACTTGGCGCGAGGAGAGGGTCTTTATTTCGGACGAGGTCCTCAAGTCCCACCCAAAGCTGCACACGTCCCAAAGGGGAAACCCGATAATTACTATAGATTCAGGAGAGCATTGGGGTATGTATCTTCTTCAAAAGATGAATGCTGTTGGTTGATCGATAACCAATTATCCGATTCGGGAGATGGATATTCATCTGATTCCTTTGCTTGGGATTCTGACGTCAGTATCGGTGAAATGTTCAAGGATTTGATGTCGAATATGACTACAGCCGACCCCACCATGATGGAGGACGATGAGCAGATACCATCATGGGAAGACCCGTGGACCCATCACCTCAATATGCAATACGGAGACCGATTCGAGCTAAGAGAACCCCCCACCAAGGATGAAGTGGTCCAGATCATTATGGATTCGAGAGAATTGATTCGACGAAGAGCGCCAAAGTTCTTTTATAATGCGGAGACCCAGACGTTATATCGTTACGGGTACAACGGCTTGCTGCTCTGGTGCCTTTCGAACAAAGAAACAGAAGAAGTCCTTAAGGAAGCACACGGAGGAGAGTGTGGCGCGCACCAACCTAGTCCCAAGCTTTATGATCGCATCAGAAGAATGGGATACTTCTGGCCAACGATGATTAATGATGCAATTGAGTACGCTCGAAAGTGCCACGCATGTCAAATACACGTGAATTATATGCATCAACCCCCGGAGCATTTGCATCCTTCGGCTACATCTTGGCCGTTCGAGACGTGGGGCATGGACAATGTGGGTCCTATTTTTCCTCCGTCAGTTAAAGGTGATCGGTTCATTCTTGCGATTACCGATTATTTCTCCAAGTGGGCTGAAGCAATTCCTCTTAAAGAAGTGAAAACGAATAATGTCATCAGGTTCATCAAGCATCACGTCATCTATCGACACGGCGTGCCAAGACGGATCATACATGACAACGGTCCTCAATTCGTCAGCAATGCTTTCATCAGGTTTTGCGAGAAGTTTAAGATTCAAGGCGTCACCGGCGACATAATCCTGCCAGCGGTTAGCGGGCGTTCAACAAGACAATCATTAAGATCTTGTCGAAACTCGTGAAGACTAATAAACGTGATTGGGACGATAAACTCAGAGAAGCACTCTGGGCATATTGCACCACAATACGCACGCCTACCGGAGCTACCCCATATTCTCTGGTACACGGATGTGAAGCTGTACTTTCATTAGAAATCCAAATCCCATACTTGTATCGCCTACATAGCGGAGATGGCGGAAGAACAACATCGGAGACGCCTTGAAGAGCTCGAGATGTTGGATGAAAAATGCCTAGAAGCTCAACAACACATCGAGTTTTACCAAGCCAGAATGTCGAGGGCTTTTAACAAGATAGTCCGACAGAGAAGCTTTAAGGAAGGAGATGCGGTCCTCATTTCGTGACCAATAATTCTCAATTCTAAGAAAAAGGGTAAGTTTGAACCCAAATGGGAAGGACCGTTTGTGATAAACACAGCCTATTCAAATGGTGCATATCGTCTAATCACTCAAAATGGCGACAGGCAATTAATGCCGATAAATGGGAAATTCCTAAAAAAGTATTATCCTTAGTATATTTGGGATAACCCATTTTGACGGGAAGTTCCTCGTGAAATATTTCACCCATTGTCCTTGAGGATAACTCTAAATCTGTCCTCCACTATAAATTCCCTCACTGATCAAATTTATTGACGGTGAGTCCACTAAAAAAAATCTTTTTGGTCCAATCCACCAGCAAAATCCCCTCTTGATTCCTTCCACGAACAAGAGGTCCACTTTCAATGCTAAGAACCACTTGTGATAAATAGAAGGGCTCCATCCTTTCCTCTTCGGTCACGCCTTCCCAAGGTTAGGGCTGAAATTAGAATTTCATCTCGATAAATGAGAAACTCATTTCCAGATCAGGTAGCGAATCCATAAAAGTGAAAGTTATCTTAATCTTTTCGATTCTCGGAGTGAAGATCCCACTCTTAGGATCACCTCCTAAGATTCTCGAAGTGGAGATCCCACTTTTAGTTTCCTTTACACTAGAGATAGAATATAAAATTCTTCCTCTCCAGGAGCAAGAGATAGGATATAAAATTCTTCCTCTCTTATTTCGAGTTCGTCTTTACCCTAAAAAGAAGACCTGAAGATAGAATATAAAATTCTTCCTCTCCAGCATCGGGAGACAGAATATAAAATTCTTCCTTTCCCACATCGATTTTATCTTTTCAATAAAAAAAAATCTTTCAATCCAGGATTCATCTTGGAGAATTTTATCCCGAATCCTAAGTAGGGATAAGTCAACGCCTAACACGCGTTGCCGGTTTAGTCTTTTTCTGATTGAAGAAGACACCAGAATTCAAGCTAGGGGAATTTTATCCCGAAGCCTAAGTAGCGATGAGTCTCCGTCTAACACGCGTGGCCGGTTAACCTTTCTCTACGAAAGGATATCAAGACTCATCTTGGGGAATTTTATCCCGAATCCTAAGTAGGGATAAGTCTACGCCTAACACGCGTTGCCGGTTAGTTCTTAACCGTAAAAGGAATAAAAGCCTACATATTCAAAATTGTGGCAGGTTGTTATTAATAACACCACAATCCATGCCTTACACGTGTGGAGAATTTTATCCCGAATCCTAAGTAGGGATAAGCCAACGCCTAACACGCGTTGCCGGTTTAGTCTTTTTCCGATTGAAGAAGACACCAGAATTCAAGTCTGGGGAATTTTATCCCGAAGCCTAAGTAGGGATGAGTCTACGTCTAACACGCGTGGCCGGTTAACCTTTCTCCACGAAAAGGATACCAAGACTCATCTTGGGGAATTTTATCCCGAATCCTAAGTAGGGATAAGTCTACGCCTAACACGCATTGCCGGTTAGTTCTTAACCGTAAAAAGAATAAAAGCCCACATATTCAAAATTATGGTAGGTTGTTATTAATAACACCACAATCCCCGCCTTACACATGTGGGGAATTTTATTCCGAATCCTAAGTAGGGATAAGTCAATGGCCTAACACGCGTTGCCGGTTTAGTCTTTTTCCAATTGAAGAAGACACCAGAATTCAAGTCTAGAAAATTTTATCCCGAATCCTAAGTAGGGATAAGTCTACGCCTAACTCATGTTGCCGGTTAGTTCTTAACCGTAAAAAGAACGAACGCCCACATATTCAAAATTATGGCAGGTTGTTATTAATAACACCACAATCCACGCCTTACACGTGTGGGGAATTTTATCCCGAATCCTAAGTAGGGATAAGTCAACGCCTAACACGCGTTGTCGGTTTAGTCTTTTACCGATTGAAGGAGACACCAGAATTCAAGTCTGGGGAATTTTATCCCGAAATCTAAGTAAGGATAAGCCTGCATCTAATACATGCAGCCGGATAGTCTATTCTCGTGAGAAAGATGAAGCCTATGTATTCAACATCATAGCACCAAGTCTAAAAGAGTTTTATTCTTTAGCACAACGTCACGTGCGGAACGGGTTTAGGTAATCCGCATGCTAGCCCGATTCAAACGATAATCGGTAAAGGCTTGTCAAATTCGTTGATGGCTGGGGGTTGGCCAATAACCCTAAAGTCAACGCCTAACATGCGTTGTCGGTTAGTCTCTTACCCGTAAAAGAAGACGGAGCCTATGTATTCAATATCATAGCACCAAGTCTTAAAGAGTTTCATTCTTTTAGCACAACGTCACGTGCGGAACGGGTTTAGATAATCCGCATGCTAGTTCGGTTCAAACGGTAATTGGTAAAAGCTCATCAAATCCGTTGATGGCTGGGGGTTGGCCAATAACCCTAAAGTCAACGCCTAACACGCGTTGCCGGTTAGTCTCTTGCCCGTAAAAGATGACAAAGTCTGCGTATTCGACATCGCGTTAAGCCTAAAAGAGTTCTCATTCTTTTAGCACAACGTCACGTGCAGAATAGGTTTAGATAATCCGCATGCTAGCCCGAGTCAAACGGTAATCAGTAAAGGCTCGTCAAATCCGTTGATGGTTGAGGGTTTGCCAAAAATCCTATGAGTATTGTGGTTAATTATTTCAAACGAAATGAGAAATCATAATAAACAACAATAAAAAGGAGGATAGAAATTTATTCGATTAATGAAGAGTCGAGTCTTTTAACGAAGATATTGCAGTTATTCAAACATCAAGTTTATGGCAAAAGATTTGTTGTTCTAACTTGGACAGCTCATCGTTGTAAGCTTGTTGGAGCTCCTTCTGCAACTCAGCCCTGAAAGACTCCTCATTGGCGTTCAATGTCTTCGTAGCTTCTTCCTCAATTTCAGCTAGTTTTTGTTCCGAGAGCTCCAGTTTCTTGGATATGTCGGTTTGAGCTTCTTCTTCGTTAACCCTTGTCAGCTCCAAGACACTTAAGTTCTCTTCCTCCACCTGAAGTTCCCGCCTAAGCTGCGCTATCTTGGCCTCACTTGACGCAATACAAGAATGAGTGTTGCTCAGGGATGTTGATTTCTTAGCAAGTGCGGTCTTAACCTGATCTACCCCGTCCCGCTGTATGTGAACCTCGAGTCCAGTAAAAACGCGAGCATCGCGCCATGCTTCCAGACGAGATTCCGCTCGATCGGCTATATATAAAGAAGCACCTGCTACTTGCAACTCCTGTAATTTCTGAAGCTTGAGTTCCAGACGATCAAGATCATCAGCAATTGCCTTGGCTAACTCTGGGTAACTAGCATCCCTTATCAAAGCTGTTCGAGGGTCAAGGACCGGCCTGAACTGACGGAGAGAAAGCCCACTGTGGAGAAGCTTGTCGATCATCATGTTTACGAAAGAAAAGAACGAGCGGACTTCTATACAGATAATAATCCGATCTGGGTCATTGTCTGACATTAGCTCGCCGCATCATGTCGTTGAGATGTAAGCCCTGCAAAAAATAAAGGGATGGACATTTTAGAATCTTAAGTCAAAGGCCGGTGTAGACATCCTTATTTTGGATAACCGTACACCTTCCATCGGTATAGCTTCATAGGTTAGCGGGGCTATCGAAAGGGTAACCGCCGCTGATGCACCGATCGCTGCAGCTTGGTCTCGCTGACATGTTCATCGTGCACTACAACCGCCATGGTAGCCAGTGCGGAGGAGCATCGAATGAGGAATTGAAAATGAGCCTCGAGGGAGTTCCCGCCAAAGAACAAAATAAATTCCTCGATTCATCAAATTGTAGTTGTATTAGTTAAAATGGCTAGTTCTATAATTAACTGAGAGGGAGCCCATACCTTTAGAGGAACAAACCTCAAGATTTTCGAATTGTTGGTTCAGTGACATATCACCGAAGATGATCATCTCGGGGAGAGCCATATATCAAGTCGGCCAAAAAGGGAGGTGGGGAGTTTTGGGGTTTTAAACCAGCCCCAAGTCTACTCAAACCAACCCCGAATCGGACAAACCGATCCTAAACGGACCTTGAACTAAAAGTGAAAGTTATCTTAATCTTTTCGATTCTGAGTGAAGATCCCACTCTTAGGATCACCTCCTAAGATTCTCAAGTGGAGATCCCACTTTTAGTTTCCTTTACACTAGAGATAGAATATAAAATTCTTCCTCTCCGTGAGCAAGAGATAGGATATAAAATTTTCCTCTCTTATTTCGAAGTTCGCCTTTACCCTAAAAGAAGACCTGAAGATAGAATATAAAATTCTTCCTCTCCAAAGATCGGAGACGTAATATAAAATTCTTCCTTTCCCACATCGATTTTATCTTTTCAATAAAAATCTTTCAATCCGTGATTCATCTTGGAGAATTTTATCCCTAATCCTAAGTAGGATAAGTCAACGCCTAACACGCTGTCGGCTTAGTCTTTTTCCAATTGAAGAAGACACCGTAATTCAAGCTAGGGAATTTTATCCCCGGCCTAAGTAGCGATGAGTCTCCGCCTAACACGCTGCGGGCTAACCTTTCTACTAAAGGATATCAAGACTCATCTTGGGGAATTTTATCCCTAATCCTAAGTAGGATAAGTCTACTTAACACGCTGCTGCGGCTAGTTCTTAACCGTAAAAGGAATAAAAGCCTACATATTCAAAATTGTGGTGTTGTTATTAATAACACCACAATCCATGCCTTACACGTGGGAGAATTTTATCCCTAATCCTAAGTAGGATAAGCCAACGCCTAACACGCTGCTGTCGGTTTAGTCTTTTTCCGATTGAAGAAGACACCGTAATTCAAGTCCGGGAATTTTATCCTGCCTAAGTAGGATGAGTCTACGCCTAACACGCTGCCGGGTTAACCTTTCTCCACGAAAAGGATACCAAGACTCATCTTGGGGAATTTTATCCCTAATCCTAAGTAGATAAGTCTACTTAACACGCATTGCCTGTTAGTTCTTAACCGTGAAAAGAATAAAAGCCCACATATTCAAAATTATGGTAGGTTGTTATTAATAACACCACAATCCTCACATACACATGTGGGGAATTTTATTCAATCCTAAGTAGGATAAGTCAATGGCCTAACACGCTGTCGGCTTAGTCTTTTTCCAATTGAAGAAGACACCGTAATTCAAGTCTAGAAAATTTTATCCCTAATCCTAAGTAGGATAAGTCTACTTAACTCATGTTGCCTGCTAGTTCTTAACCGTGAAAAGAATAAAAGCCCACATATTCAAAATTATGGCGTGTTGTTATTAATAACACCACAATCCACTTTACACGCGGTGGGGGAATTTTATCCCAATCCTAAGTAGGATAAGTCAACGCCTAACACGCTGCTGTCGGTTTAGTCTTTTACCGATTGAAGGAGACACCAGAATTCAAGTCTGGGGAATTTTATCCCGAAATCTAAGTAAGGATAAGCCTGCATCTAATACATGCAGCCGGATAGTCTATTCTCGTGAGAAAGATGAAGCCTATGTATTCAACATCATAGCACCAAGTCTAAAAGAGTTTTATTCTTTAGCACAACGTCACGTGCGGAACGGGTTTAGGTAATCCGATGCTAGCCCGATTCAAACGGTGATCGGTAAAGGCTTGTCAAATTCGTTGATGGTCGGGTTGGCCAATAACCCTAAAGTCAACGCCTAACACGCTGCGGTTAGTTCTTAACCGTGAAAAGAAGACGGAGCCTATGTATTCAACATCATAGCACCAAGTCTTAAAGAGTTTCATTCTTTTAGCACAACGCCACGCGCGTAATAGGTTTAGATAATCCGCATGCTAGCCCGAAATAAACGGTAATCAAGAAAGGCTCGCAAACCGCTGATGGTTGAGGGTTTGCCAAAATCCTATGAGTATTGTGGTTAATTATTTCAAACGAAATGAGAAATCATAATAAACAACAATAAAAAGGAGGATAGAAATTTATTCGATTAATGAAGAGTCGAAGTCTTTAACGAAGATATTGCGCTTATTCAAACATCAAGTTTATGGCAAAAGATTTGTTGTTCTAACTTGACAACTCATCGCTGTAAGCTTGTTGAGCTCCTTCGCAACTCACCAAAGACTCCTCATTGGCGCTCAATGTCTTCGTAGCTTCTTCCTCAATTTCAGCTAGTTTTGTTCCGAGCTCCAGCTTGATATGTCGGTTTGAGCTTCTTCTTCGCTAACCCTTGTCACTCCAAGACACTTAAGTTCTCTTCCTCCACCGTTCCGCTTAAGCCGCGCTTATCTTGGCCTCACTTGACGCAATACAAGAATGAGTGTTGCTCGTGGATGTTGATTTCTTAGCAAGTGCGGTCTTAACCTCGATCTACCCCGGCCCCACAGATGTGAACCTCGAGTCCAAGAAAACGCCGAGCATCGCGCTATGCTCCTGTGAGATTCCGCCGATCGGCTATATATAAAGAAGCACCCGCTACTTGCAACTCCTGTAATTTCGAAGCTTGAGTTCGGGCGATCAAGATCATCGCGAATTGCCTCGCTAACTCGGGTAACTAGCATCCCTTATCAAAGCCGCTCGAGGGTCAAGGACCTACCGAACCGACGGAGAGAAAGCCCACTATGGAGAAGCTTGTCGATCATCATGTTTACGAAAGAAAAGAACGAGCGGACTTCTATACAGATAATAATCCGATCTGGGTCATTGTCTGACATTAGCGCCCCCGCCAGATCATGTCGTTGAGATGTAAGCCCTGCAAAAAATAAAGGGATGGACATTTTAGAATCTTAAGTCAAAGGCCGTGTAGACATCCTTAGTCGGATAACCCGCACCGCTTCCATCGGTATAGCTTCATAGGTTAGCTGGGCTATCGAAGGGTAACCGCCGCTGATGCACCGACTGCTGCAGTTGGTCTCGCGACATGTTCATCAGGCACTACAACCGCCATGGTAGCCAATTCTGGAGGAGCATCGAATGAGGAATTGAAAATGAGCCTCGAGGGAGTTCCCGCCAAAGAACAAAATAAATTCCTCGATTCATCAAATTGTAGTTGTATTAGTTAAAATGGCTAGTTCTATAATTAACTGAGAGGGAGCCCATACCTTTAGAGGAACAAACCTCGATTTTCGAATTGTTGGTTCAGTGACATATCACCGAAGATGATCATCTCGTGGAGAGCCATATATCAAGTCGGCCAAAAAAGGGAGGTGGGGAGTTTTGGGGTTTTAAACCAGCCCCAAGTCTACTCAAACCAACCCCGAATCGGACCAAACCAGTCCTAAACCAGACCTTGAACTAAAATTCAAATCAGGGCTAAACCAGGCATCAAAACAGCCCCGAATCAGCCCGTTGATTGATTCCTTCTTTTCTTTCTCCTCCACACATCCTGAGGGGCCCCGATATTTATTCAGCGGGTTATCACCCATTGAGGGTCACTTTTCATCCGATTCGATTTATTCGAGCCTCATAATTACTCCAATAAGGTATACGAGTCTAAACTGTTTCCCATTTTTGTCGAGAAGTTTTTGGAGAATATTTTTACAAAATATTCTTAAGGATAACTCGACAACCTCCAATGGAAATATTGATTCCAAATCCCTGGGTATAATGAGTATAAACCGTTCTCCCAAACAACACCTTAAGAGCTTAAAGCGTGTTGACACGGTCAATGCGTCGCAATGGAGAATTCACCGACTAAAGGAAAGATCTCAAGAAGTTTGATGGTCGAGTTCGACAACTCACCGACACGAGCTAAAGCAAAAATTCAGCCATACCTTCGGTTTAAGATTTAAACAAATGTCGACAATAAATGCAAAGACAAGGACACTTTCAAGAGTTCGACAAAGCACCGGATAATCTGAAAGAATTGAAGAAATTAAGATTTGAAGGCATTTTGAGGTCTGTTATGCCGATTGAAGGTTTGGGCCTATCATATCCAAAGTATTTTAGGCTCTTCTATAAAAGAATGAGACTGAAACACTTTGGAGGGGGTATCTATAGGCGTTGAAAATTGCCTATAAGTCCCCGAATATGACTCGTGATAATGAGTTAACAATCGGCGAGCTATCCGACGACGTAACGACGAACCGTTGACGACGTAATAACAAGTGACCGCGACGCAAACGCATAAAGAGAGTCGATGAAATGCATGAACCGAGTCAGCGAGGCGTGCAAGTCAGCGAAGCGACGAACCGCATACGAATAATGGGATATGTTTGCGGGAAAAGTCGGTTCGATCTTCATTGGTGAACTCATTACAGCTTTATGCGTTTACAAATGAACTCAAAAATTTGTCTTTTTATAAGACTTGGTTACAATGAAAATCAAAGAAAAATTATAACTTTTTCCTTAAAACAAACGCTAACTCGCTATCGACTCGCCACGAGGATCTTTGCCTGTGCCGGGGTTTATCCGTGGACCACCACGTGATATGATCCGGTGAGAGATCTACACGATCAAGGGGATTATTTCACGAAGAAAATAATCGCCGAAGTGAGTGAAATCGACCAAGCGAGATCACCACTCTTCTCGGGATCAAAGCAAAGTTTGATCCGGAGGAATCATGTGTAGATCGGATCTAAAATCTCTCGAACTCCTTCGCTTTATGCCGACGGGTTCGCCGAAATCTTGGATCTCGTGCAAAAGTTTAGATCTCTCGTCCAAAAGTCCCTCATTTTTTATCAAAAGTCCATATCTCGATCCGGCAGAGCTTCAGCTTCTTGTCAAAAATTCGGATCCTCTAAAAATGAGACCCTCTCCTCCTATTTATAGGCTCAAAGCGGGTAAACAAGTCGGGTTCACGCCTAGCCACCTCTTGGTGGCTCGGCCAAGGCCGAGCCACCAAGTGGTGGCTCAGCCACCGAGCCACCAAACCGAGCCGCCCAAGTGGCGCTTGTTTCGTTGACTTGCACGCTTTGCCGACTCGCTTCAGGCGTTTTGTCGACTCGCTTTATGTGTTTGCGTTGCGGTCACTTATTGTTACGTCGTCAACGGTTCACCGTTACGTCGTCGGATGGCTCGTCGATTGTCAACTCATCGTCATGAGTCGTGTTCGGGGACTTATAGGAAATTTTCAACGCCTACGGATATCCCCTCCAAAGTGTTTCAGTCTCGTTCTTTTATAGAGGAGCCTGAAATACTTTGGATATGATTGGCCCGAACCTTTAGTCAGCATAACAGGACCTGAAAACATCTTCAAATCTTGATTTCTTCAATTCTTTTAGATTATCCGGTGCTTTGTCGGATGACTAAAAGTATGACGGTGCTGCATTTATTGTCTGACCGCTGTCAAAATCTTGAACCGAAGCTGGTAACTAAAATTTTTGTTTTAGCTCGTGTCGATGAGTTGTCGTAGAACTGACCATCAAACTTCTTGAGATTTCTCCTTTAGTCGGTGAATTCTCCATTCGCGATGCTTGTGTAGAAGCACGACCGTGGGGAGAAATTGGGGTTGTCGAAGTTATCCTTAAAAATATTTTATAAAAATATTCTTCTAAACTTCTCAACAAAAATAGGAAACAGCTTTAGACTCAGATACCTTATTGAGTAATTATGAGGTCTCGAACAATCCAACCGGATGAAAAGTAACCTCAATGGGTGATAACCCCACGAACAAATATCCGTGGCCTCCCGATGTGTGGGAGGGAGATAGAAAAAGAAGGAATCAATCGACGGCCGATTCGACCGCTTTAAAACGGCTTTGATAAGGGATCTTGGTTACCCGAGTTAGCCAAGATAATTGCCGATGATCTTGATTGTCCGAACTCAAGCTTCGTAAATTTCAGAGTTGCAGCGCAGTGCTTCTTCGTGATATAGCCGGCCGAGTGGAATCTCATCCGAAGCATGGCGATGCTCGAAGTTTTACCGACTCGAGGTTCAAATGTAGCGGGCCGTAGATCAGGTCAAGACCGCTATCGAAATCAAAGATCCTTGAGCAACATTCATTCTTGTATTGCGTCAAGTGAGGCCAAGATAGCGCAGCTTAGACGGGAACTTCAAGTGGAGGAAGAGAACTTAAGTGTCTTGGAGCTGACAAGGGTTAACGAAGAGGAAGCTCAAACCGCCATATCCAAGAAACTGGAGGCTCAGAATAAAAGCTAGCTGAGGTTGAGGAAGAGGCCACGAAGACATTGAAGGCCAATGAGGAGTCTTTCAGGGCTGAGTTGCAGAAGGAGCTCCAACAAGCTTACAACGATGAGTTGTCTAAGTTAGAACAACAAATCTTTTGCCATAAACTTGAAGTTTTAATAACTGCGATTTCTTCGTTGAAAGACTCGACTCTTCATTAATCGAATAAACTTCTATCCTCCTTTTTATTGTTATTTATTATGATTTCTCATTTTGTTTGAAATAATCAACCACAATACTCATAGGATTTTTGGCAAACCCTCAGCCATCAACGGATTTGATGAGCCTTTACTGATTACCGTTTGACTCGGGCTAGCATGCGGATTATCTAAACCTATTCGCGACGCGGACGCTGTGCTAAAAGAATGAGAACTCTTTAGGCTTAACGCCGTGATGTCAATACGCAGACTTTGTCATCTTTACGCAAGAGACTAACCGCAACGCTGTTAGCGCTGACTTTAGGGTTATTGGCCAACCCCCACCATCAACGGATTTGATGAGCTTTTACCATTACCGCTTGAACCGACTAGCATGCGGATTATCTAAACCCGCTCAAGACGTGACATTGTGCTAAAAGAATGAAACTCTTTAGACTTGGTGCTATGATGTTGAATACATAGGCTTCGCCTCCTTTACTGAATAGACTACCCTACCGCATGTATTAGATGTGCTTATCCCTACTTAGGCTTTGGGATAAAATTCTCCGTGACTTAAATTCTAGTGTCTTCTTCAATCGGTAAAAGACTAAACCGAACGCTGTTAGGCATTGACTTATCCCTACTTAGGATTCGGATAAAATTCCCCACCGCGTGTAAGTGGATTGTGGTGTTATTAATAACAACCTCGCCACCATTTTGAATATGTGGGCTTTCATTCTTTTACTGCTAAGAACTAACCTAACGCTGTTAGTCGTAGACTTATCCCTACTTAGGCTTTGGGATAAAATTCTCCGTGACTTAAATTCTAGTGTCTTCTTCAATCGAAAAAAGACTAAACCGGTAACGCGTGTTAGGCATTGACTTATCCCTACCTAGGATTCGGGATAAAATTTTCCAAGATGAGTCTTGGATTGAAGGATTTTTTATTGAAAAGATAAAATTGATGTGGGGAAGGAAGAATTTTATATCCTATCTCTTGTTCTTGAAGAGGAAGAATTTTATATCCTATCTCCAGGTCTTCTTTTTAGGGTAAAGACGAACCCAAAATAAGAGAAGAAGAATTTTATATCCTATCTCTTGTTCTTGAAGAGGAAGAATTTTATATTCTATCTCCAGTACAAAGGAAACTAAACGTGGGATTTCCACTTCGAGAATCTTAGGAGGTGAAACTAAGAGTGGGATCTCCACTCCGAGAATCGAAAAGACTCAGATAACTTTCACTTTTATAGGATTCGCTACCTGATCTGGAAATGATTTTCTCGTTTATCGAGATGAAATTCCAATTTCAGCCCTCACCTTGGGAAGGCGTGACCGAAGAGGAAAGAATGGAGCCCCTCTGTTTATCACAAAGAGATCTTAACATTAAAAGTGGACCTCTTGTTCGTGAAAAGAATCAAGAGGGGATTTTGCTGGTGAATTGGACCAGAGAGATTTTTTTTGGACTCACCGTCAATGAATTTGATCAGTGAGGGAATTTATGGTGGAGGACATTTTTAGGGTTATCCTCAAGGAAAATGGGTGAAATATTCCACGAGGAACTTCCCGTTAAAATGGATTATCCCAAACATACTAAGGATAGTACTTTTTCAGAAACTTCCCATTTATCGGCATTAATTGCCTGTCGCAATCTTGAGTGATTAGACGATATGCACCGTTTGAATAGGCTGTGTCTATCACAAACGGTCCTTCCTATTTGGGTTCAAACTTACCATTTTTCTTAGAATTGAGAATTATTGGTCGTCGAGCAGCGAGGACCAGATCTCCTTCCTTAAAGCTTCTCTGTCGGACTCTCTTGTTAAAAGCCTTCGACATTCTGGCTTGATAAAACTCGATGTGTTGTTGAGCTTCCAAGCATTTTTTATCCAACATCTCGAGCTCTTCAAGACGTCTCCGATGTTGTTCTTCCGCCGTCATCCAAGTTGCGAGAGCGATACGAAGTGATGAGATTTAGATTTCTAATGGAAGTACAGCTTCACATCCGTATATCAGAGAATATGGGGTAGCTCCGGTAGGCATGCGTATTGTGGTGCGATATGCCCAGAGTGCTTCTCCGAGTTTATCGTCCCAATCACGTTTATTGGTCTTCACGAGTTTCGACAAGATCTTAATGATTGTCTTGTTGAACGCCCGCTAACTGCTTGCAACGGATTATAAGCCGTCGGCGAGATGTCTTGAATCTTAAACTTCGCAAAACCCGATGGAGGCATTGTCGATTTAATTGAGGACCGTTATCATGTATGATCCGTCTCGGCACACCGTGTCGATAAATGACGTGATGCTTGATGAACCTGATGATATTATTCGTTTTCACTTCTTTAAGCGGAATTGCTTCAGCCCACTTGGAGAAATAATCGGTAATCGCGAGAATGAACCGATCACCTTTAACTGACGGAGGAAAAATAGGACCCACAATGTCCATGCCCCACGTCTTGAACGGCCAAGATGTAGCCGAAGGATGCAAATGCTCTGGGGGTTGATGCATGTAATTCGCGTGTATTTGACATGCGTGGTACTTTCGAGCGTACTCGATTGCATCATTAATCATCGTTGATCAGAAGTATCCCATTCTTCTGATGCGATCATAAAGTTTGGGACCAGGTTGGTGCACGCCACACTCTCCTCCGTATGCTTCCTTAAGGACTTCTTCTGCTTCTTTGTTGAGCCGGGCGACAAGGCATCGTACCGTGGCGATATAGCGTCACGGGTCTCCGCATTATAAAAAAACTTTGGCACTCTTCGTCGGATCGATTCCCTATCTTTTACATCTTCTGGCAAAATACCATATAGGACGTAGTCGATTATAGGAAAATGCCAATCCCAGGGCTCCAGTTCAATTTGGGTTGAGTGCACCTCTTTGATGACCACCCCTTTGTCGTCTTCCTCCTCGTTATATATTGGTATAAATAATTGGTGAGTTCTCACAGTGACTAACTGTTCAGTCTCAGGAGGTCGCGCTAACGATACTGCTAACGCTGCTAATGCATCCGCGTATGTGTTTTGGAGGCGCGGTATATACTCGATGAAAAATTCTTCAAACGAGTCTGCTATCTCAACGGCCGCCTGGTGATACGAAATTAAGTCCAGATTCCTGACTTCGTAGTCCCCACGGATCTGTCTGACTATGAGTTGGGAATTCCCAAAGGCTTCGAGATATTCGACTCCCAGCTCTTTAGCGAAACTGAGTCCAATAAGTAACGCGTTGTATTTGGCCACATTATTGGAGCACGGCTCGGTCAGCGAGTAAGCCCGAGACATCACATGCTTCCCCGGGGAAACTAAGACAACTCCAACTCCGAAAGAAATCTTAGAACATCTAGGGGTACTTGCCACATTGGTTGCTCGAGAAGCTCCGTCAAAGTACAATTGCCATATTTGCTGATGCGATATAGTATTGACTTCGTGGGTTTCATCTGGCAAGTCATCATATAATTCAGCTGCATCCGTTGTTGGATTAGTTGCTAAGAGATCGCAAATTGCCTGCCCTTGACCGACTTCTGTTGCTTGAAGTGTAAGTCGTATTGAGACAAGAGCAAGGCCCATTTTGCCAAACGCCAATTCATGGAGGCTGGTTGTGTCATGAATATCCAGACTGGATTTACGTTGGACATAACATAAATCGTCTGCCCAACTAAGTAGTGCCGCATCTTTTGAATCGCGAAAACCAACGCAAGGCACTCCTTCTCGATCATCGGATAGCGTGATTCAAAGACCCACTAAAGTCCGGCTCGGGTAATACACGCTGTTCATGACCCATTTGTCATCGTCTTGCGCGAGTAAAGCGCTTAACGAATGGTTCATTGCCTTGATGTAAATCAAGAACGGTTTACCTAACTCTGGTGCAACGAGAACGGGAGGATTCGCTAGATATGCTTTGATATCCTCGAATGCCTTTTGACAGGCGTCGTCCCAGACAAATGACACGCCTTTTTTGGCTAGCTTGGAGAACGACTGGCATTTTCCGGAGAGGTTTAATATGAATTGCCGGATATAAGCTAATTGCCCCTGTGACCCCCTGAGTTCTTTTAGATTCTTCGGGGGTTGTAATTTATGTATCTCCTTCACTTTATCTCGGTCAATATGAATACCCTTAGTGGTGACAACGAATCTAAGGAATTTATCGCTGGACATTCCGAGGAAGGATTTGATAGGGTTCATCTTTAACCGATGACTCCGCATGTGATCGAACATTGTTCTCAGGTCTTTGATGTGGTCATTTTTGTCGCGGCTCTTCACGACTAAGTCGTCGACGTAGCACTCCACCGTTTTTCAAAGATGTTCCTGAAAAATCTTCGTCATCGGCTCTGCGGTGCGTGGGCTGGTTCTTGAGCCGACGACATGACCATGTAGCAGAAGACACCGAGGGGAGTTCTTAACGCCGTGTGTTTTTTCGCCATCCGGGTGCATCTTGATTTGATTATAGCCCGAAAAACCGTCCATGAAGGACATTCTCTCAAATCCACACGTATTTTCAATGATAACGTCAGTGATTGGAAGAGGAAAATCATCTTTAGGCATCGGCGTTGGATCTACATGTCGATGCGGTCCCGATCGTCCCATTCTTCTTTAGAACCGGGACAATATTCGCCACCCAATCTCGATGTTGTTCTTCCCTGATAAAACCTGACTCTATGAGCTTTTCCACTTCCGCTACAATCGCTTTCATAATCTGCGGACGAAACCGTCTTTGTTGTTGCTTGACGGGTTTGGCATCCGTCTTAATGATTAGACGATGCGTCGCCACATTTAGGTCGAGTCCTGGCATGTCTTCATAGTTCCAAGCGAAAACGTTGATATATTCCCTGATGAGAGCAATCAACTCTTCTTTCTCCTCTGGGGAGAGACTGTTGCTAATGAATATGGGCTTAGGGTGTGCTTTGTCATCCATATTGATCTGGACCACTTCATCCTTGGTGGGGGGTTCTCTTTGCTCGAATCGGCCTCTGAATTGCATATTGAGGTGATGGATCCACGGGTCTTCCCACATTGGTATCTGCTCATCGTTCTCCATCGTGGTGGGATCGGCTGTAGTCATATTCGACATCAAACCCTTGAACATTTCACCGATGCTAACGTCAGAATCCCAAGAAAATGAATCAGATGAATATCCATCTCCCGAATCGGATAATTGGTTATCGATCAACCAACAGCATTCGTCTTCTGAAGAAGATATATACCCCAATCCTCTCCTGAATCCATAGTAATTATCGGGTTTCCC
This sequence comes from Asparagus setaceus, assembly GCA_012295165.1. Lineage (NCBI taxonomy): Eukaryota > Viridiplantae > Streptophyta > Magnoliopsida > Asparagales > Asparagaceae > Asparagus > Asparagus setaceus. The sequence continues at coordinate 39,594,149 of CM022706.1, read as the reverse complement.
CTTTGGGATGTGTGTAGCTTTGGGTGGGACTTGAGGACCTCGTTCGAAATAAAGACCCTCTCCTCACGCCAAGTTATATCCCCATCTTTCCATGAGATTCTGCGCTTCTGGACTATATCTGAACAGATGAGAGCCAGACTTATCGTCATTAACATCCTCTCAAAAGTGGTGCAGTCTTTGGAATCATATCTCCTTTACCATAGACCAAATCTTTTCATCACCGCTTTACCCTAATGATGAATGTTGTCCCGAAAGAGTCCCGGATATGCTTCTGTGTTACACAAGATGACCGAATCGGCATGTGCAACTCGGGGTCATCGTACAATCCTTTCATCACATCAGTAAGAGACAACGAGTACTCTAAATCATTATTTATTTTATTGTCGACAAGTTGCCAATTACAACTATCATCCGACGATTCTTCATCGTCAAGATTGACTACAAAGGGTACAATATCATTTATGATAAAACCACCATCGTAATCAAGCCCGGCCGTATCGCCTTCCTCAGTCCATGCCTTGGGTTGATGATTCAGTATCGAACTCGTTACCGTAAAGGAGGGAGTCCGTAAAGTAGTTCTCTAACCCCATAAACGGTTGCTTATCCGCGACCACCATCTTGACTTCATTATTCGTGTCCACATATTTTAGACACCAAGGATGAACTGCGTTATTAGAGCTTTGAAAAGTCACTCGTCTCAACGTTCGCCCTTGCGGTTGTGAAGTTTCGACGGGCTCTTGAACCTCAATTTGCAGCCCGGTGAGAGCAGCTACAGGAATCTTCCTGTCGTGGTGGAGGTGGATGTGACCCCCAGTATTGTGAGTTGTCCGGGACTTCTTCAACGGACCCAAACGTTCCTTAACTGGAATTTTTTCTCGATCATCGTGCAACGGACCGAGGCACTCTAATACTATTTTCTTGCTTCGGGGTAAGCCCGGTAGGATCGACCGAAGCGGGAGCGAAGTTAGGCGGCGATTGGATGTGGTCACGGAGGTGGAATCGGCATCGGGTAACCTTTCTTTGATTCGGGTCTCACATGCGGTAGAGCCTTAGTCGAATCACTGAGGTTGCTAATCCTTAATTGATGTTTTCGCCTCGTCCGAAGTCGTTCCGGATTTGGGCCTCCAAACTTGCGATCTTTTGGCTTCTTGGCCACTTCCTCTTTCTTCAACATTCGGCCTCTTGAACTAGAGTCTGCATAGCAAAGGCGCTGTACTTTCACGCGCTTCATGCTGAACGGTTCCGTGACGCTGACCCATTCACTTGTTAACGGCTTGGAGGAGCTGCCAACCATCCGTTGTTGAGGCCTTTGACCTCTTTGAACTTGAGATCCGCCTCATAGCGGATCCCATCGGCTAATTCCGGGCCTTAGCGACCCGAGCGCCGGGCATTGCATCGCCTTTGGCGAGCTCTCTTTGAGAGAGTCAAGACGCCATCGGTGGTCATCTCCTACACAGGAGTTCAAATCTACGATCCGCCATCTTAGATGCGAGGAGGGCCGCTTCTGCAACTTCGGCGGCCGAGGTTGGAATCCTCGCCTTGAGATTCGGATCGGGACGGCGGATCTTCCTTGCACGAGATCTTCCCGACTTATGGGGAGGACGATCCGACGAGAATGATAGATACCTCGAACTTTATTGGTCGAACTCAGATTCGACCTCCTCTTCGGCAGGGATCAATATCGCGTTTGCGACACGATGATTTCATTAGCGAGATCGTTGGCTCGTAATTAGCCCGACTTGTTGGAGGAAAGTCGGTTCGATCTTCATTGGTGAACTCATTGCAGCTTTATGCGTTTACAAATGAATTCAAAAATTCATCTTTTTATAAGACTTGGTTACAATGAAAATCAAAGAAAAATTACAACTTTTTCCTTAAAACAAACGCAGAACCCTATTTATCGGACTCACGCTGCGTGGGATCTTTGCTGCCGGGGGTTTATCGTGGACCGCCCGTATGATATGATCCGGTGAGAGATCTACACGATCAAGGGGATTATTTCACGAAGGAAATAATCGCCGAAGTGAGTGAAATCGACCGCGAGATCACCACTCTTCTGGGATCAAAGCAAAGTTTGATCGAGGAATCCGCGTGATCGGATCTAAAATCTCTCAACTCCTTCGCTTTATGCGGCGGGTTCGCTAAATCTTGGATCTCGTGCAAAGTTCAGATCTCTCGTCCAAAAGTCCCTCCTTTTTATCAAAGTCCGGATCTCGATCGTGAGCTTGACTTCTTGTCAAAAATCGGATCCTCCAAAATGAGACCCTCTCCTCCTATTTATAGGCTCAAAGCGTTAGCGGGTGAGAGTTCACGCTTTAGCCACCTCGGTGGCTGCGGCTTTGGCCAAACCGCAAGAGTGGCTTCGACCTGGCAGAGCCACAGTTGTCGCCGGTTTGGCGAGCCACCATTTGGTGCTCGACCAAAAACTGCCAAGTGGAGCTTGTTTACGTCATTCTCAGTCGATCCGATTCGGTCGTGCGATATTTTTGATCGGAAGCTTGAGAATTAGGTTTATCCCATCGCCGATGCGATTCGCCGCTTCGCTGACTTGCACGCTTTGCCGACTCGCTTTATGCGCTTATGCTGGGTCACTTATTGTTACGCTGCCAACGGTTCGCCGCTACGCCGCCTGATGGCTCGTCGATTGTCAACTCACCGTCCGCGAGTGGTGTTCGGGGACTTATAGGTAATTTTCAACACCTACGGGATAAACCCAACTATGAAGCAGTTAGCTAACATCGATGAGACGGATCGGATAACAACGACAATCGAGCCACTTGGGTGGCTTCGGCAAAATCGAGCCACCAATTGGTGGCTCGGTGGCCAACCACCAGAGGTAACTGGAACGATCCGACCCGTAGCCTTTAAAGCCTATAAATGAGGGGTGTCTCATTTATTGAAGGGACTTTTGGCGAAGGGGGCTCATCCGGATTCAACAGCGATCCACGCTTAGATCCGGCCGGCGAGATCCGAATTTCGGGGAACCTCGGCATAAAGTGAAGAAGTTCGAGATCTAAGGATCGGATCTACTTGACCCCTCAGGATCAAACTTCATTTTGATCAGAAGAGTGGTGATTTCGGCAGTCGATTTCACTCCGCCGGTGATTATTTCCCGTGAAATAATCCCGATCGTGTAGATCTTTCACGGATCGGATCACGGGCGGTCCACGGATAAACCTCGGCACGGGCAAAGATCCCATAGCGGTCGATAAGCGAGGTCTGTGTTTGTTGAGGAAAAGGTTGTAATTTTTTCTTTGATTTTCATTGTAATCAAGTCTTATAAAAGGCGAACTTTTGAATTCATTGTAACGCATAAAGTGTAATGAGTTCATCAATGAAGATCAACCGACTTTCCCTGAACAAGCATGGTCCTCTCCACTATTCGAGTATGAATTATTTCATTGGCACTATCCCCAAACAAGCGCATACTAGACTTCAACTATTAGTCTTTATATATATATATATATATATATATATATATATATATATATATATATATATATATATATATATATATATATATATATATATAAAGTAATATGGGTGAGAATATCAAGTTTTTACATGGTTAAGAAGGGTGTGGCTCATTCCCATCCACTCATTCAAATGGGGACCACATTAACATGGCTGGAGAGTGGATTTAGAACACTCACTACCAAAGCACAAAATTCATGCACACCAAGTTCTACATTTTTCTATATATATATATATATATATATATATATATATATATATATATATATATATATATATATATATATATATATATATATATATATATATATATATATATATATATATATATGAGAAACTGGACAAGCTTTCAGAATGAGTGCAAGACAATTCTAAATTTCACACATTAAAGGGAGGAGAGAGAGAGAGAGAGTTATTTTTAAAGTTACATGTGTAATCAATGTCACATCATCACTGCAAGTTTTTCCATTTTTCATATATATATATATATATATATATATATATATATATATATATATATATATATATATATAGAGAGAGAGAGAGAGAGAGAGAGAGAGAGAGAGAGAGAGAAGTATGGAGAACCTTGGCAAGCTTTCTCAACTTATCAACAGAATGACAAACAAATTGTCCACACAAAGGATTTGGATTTGGGTAAAAGTGAAGGTTTTTTATAAAATTCACTCAACCTCCTTCATACATAATTCCACATTTGTCCACATCACTACCAAGTCCATGAGAAATTTGGCACCAAGGTTCTCCATTTTTTCTCTCTCTCACACACACACACACACACACACACACACACACACACACACACACACATATATATATATATATATAGATAGAGAGAGAAATATGGAGAACCTTAGTACCAAGTTTCTCAATGGGACTTAGTGATGATGTGGACAAATGATCCAATGAGGATTTGGATTTGGGTAAAAGTGAAGGTTTTTTATAAAATTCATCAACCCCTTCATATGTGGACATTTTGTCCATATCACTACGAGTCCATTGAGAAACTTGTACCAAGTTCTCCATTTTCTCATATATATATATATATATATATATATATATATATATATATATATATATGGCGTCACAAGCTCTATTTTTTTACATATATATATATATATATATATATATATATATATATATATAGAGAGAGAGAGAGAGAAATGGAAACGGCGGTAAGAGTTTCCATGGGACTTGAATGATGTGAACAAATTTGGTTCACACATCAAATATTGGATTTGGGTAAAAGTGAAGGTTTTTCTATAAAATTCACTCAACTCCTCATATGTATGTACGCGTTTGTCCACATCATTTCACAAAGTCATTGAGAAACTTGGTACAAGGTTCTCCATTTTCTCATATATATATATATATATATATATATATATATATATATATATATATATATATAATCTCAGCTCTATTTTTTCTATAAAAAAGGTTTTATGATTTTGTTATTTTTTTTATCAAATTATGAAGATCTTGCTCCTCCATGGTATTCTTAATCTAGCCTCCTATGTATTAACATTTACCAAAATCATCAAGTGGGCAAGTTTAGTAGCTTCACCAAGAATTTTGCTCAGGACACAATGAAAGAGCTAGGCTGCGACATTGATCGGACAAACTTAATCTGGCTTGGCGAATTGTGAAAGTGTTTATTACATTAGAATGAAAGATCATAGAAATAAATGATAAAATAAAAAGGCAATCACTTACATATATACCCTCATGATCTAAGTAGCTAACTTCCGTAGTACATCATGGGTGCAGTGCCTCTGAGGACGCACTTCTATCAGAACCACCACATGCGAGTGGGTGGTTCTAAACCTCAAATTGGGGTTGAAATTCCAATTTTCCCTACTACTTTTCTATCGAGAGGGTCGAATCAGCTCACATCTGAAGCAGTTCGATGGGATGAGCACCGTCCTACTACTCTGATTTCCTGGAAGTAGAGCCCAACATGCTTTTGAGAAGAATTAATTAGAGCCCATCATGTTGGACATGTCTCCTTCACCGAAGGGCAATGGGCTCACCTGTTCCATAGCGACTTTGGAAAGTGGCTTGGTCTGGTCCCTTTGTTTGGCTTGTATGGATTTTCCTCTCTAGGTAGACCTTGTGGTTCTCAAATCTGTTAATGCTAGTGCTTGGCTCATGTCATGTTGAATCCTCCAGTTGTACAGTACAATTGATTCCATTTTTCACACAATGTAAATAATAGTATTATTCTATTGAACGGTAGACAGTTATGATTGAACATGTAAATTTTCAGTCTTTCTAGTTACATTAGAAGAAAAGTATTGAAATCTAATAAATCAAGCTACATCCCTCCAAAGCAAGAATGATGCTCATAATTATGAATTTGGATCCAGCGCCACTTTATCAGTAGAAAGACCATTTCATCAATCGTAATATCTGATAACATATATACGTTTATGATTTATTCAAATGGTAACTAACATCATACTCTTCCGAGATGGTTTTACAATTTTCACTCATAATAAATTATAATTGTTCACTAAATAACAGACGATTACAGTTGAGAAAGTGATCTCTATGATGTCGAACCATAGGAATATAATTGCACAATTATAATGCTTATTCCCTGGACGTTGGATAACTTTGATTAAGTAGTCTTTTGTGAAACATGAAGATATCATCTTAGAAAGGTGATGGGAGACATGAATATAGTAGGGACAATGGGGCAACATCCAAACATAAGAAGGTGCATGAAGAAGACGCAAGAAGACTTACAAAGATCAAACCCACATGGATTTTGGGTCCCTCTAGTTGTGGCAAGAGATCCATATCTTCATTTATATTTGTGTCTCCATGTGTGGGGAACTCTAAAAGCTTACACATTTACAAAGTGGGGATTGGAGAGAAGGGTCCAAACAAGAAAGGGTTTTGTTGATTGGTGCAATCCATGGCCTATGGCTAGTTTACAAGCATAAACGTTTGAGATTGAGTTAGGCAGAAAGCAAAAGGATGATGAAGGGATGGAAAGACATGTGAGGAGTGCATGCTTGGATAATATGTAAAATATTTGAGAAAATAAAATTTTGAAGGATTTGGTGTGACTAATATAAAAGTGGCAAATTTCATCAAAATAAATAAATAAAATAAAAGTGGCATCATAATAACCCAGTAGTATCTAGATTGTTTATTTTGGTAGGTACAAAAACCACCCTAACATTGAGGGGTATTTCACATACTGCCCACCCCACTCCCAAACTTGTTCTACTCCGCTGAACCCAATGAAGATTGTTCACTTTAACCCCTTAAACTAACACCCTCAAATCTAACTTGTCATGTTCAGAACACTTGACCAGAAAAGGAAAAAATATCACTCATTACTTAAATAATAGTAGAAATAATAATAATAAAAAGAATGATGGAGTGATTTTTTAAGTGATGGTGGGTATTTCTTCCTTTTTGCTCACGTGTTTAGCAAGTTACACGCTAAACTTCATGGTATTACTTCATGGGGTTTAACCTTTTAAAATAGCGAGGTTATCTAAATACGGCAAACTTAAGGGGGCTTTGTGTAATTGACCCATATAAACAATACTAAACATTCATAAGTTGCGTCCAACCTCACTTTCCTCTGAATATACATTATGCGTTTTTTTGCTTATAGAGCTCGAGTTTTACTCCCATTTACCAGGAAAAACCCACCTAGCTCTAGAAGTTCCAATAAACCCAATATACGAAGTTTCTTTATATTTAAACCTAAAATATAGAATACAAAATGTATAGCTTTATACGATAGAGTATATACTGTAAGGTGTATAGCTACATACTATATGGTACTAACTACATATTGTGTGTCCAATTGACTTTGTTTGATGAATAACAAATTTTCATATTAGTCTAATATATGTTTGAGATGTTGTATACATGCATGCTATAAGAAGTTAGAATCAAGTTGAAGTGAATAGAGCAATATGACAAGTTAATCATAGCTAATCCTGAAAATATATTAGAAGCTAAAGTCAATCTTGAGCATATGTGAGTGTCAGTATCTTTTTCATGAATCTATAGAAATAAACGGAACTTAATTCGGAGATGTATAGCTCGAAATATGAATGTTTTAGCGAGACAAGATCGAAATAATTAGCAGGTTGGAAACTTGAGCGAAGGTTAAAACTTGCACGAGCCATAACTTTTAACTCGGTTATTAAAATATCTATTATAATAGCTTTTCAAAAAGCTCTCAATGTGATCTATTGATCATCGATGTTTGAAAATCATCGATGACTAAATTTTCCAGAACATTCCAATCATCAATGACCAGTGTGATCATCGATGATTGAAACTCAACCATCGATGAGTAAGTTATTGATTTGAAATTCTAATCTAATTTTGGATTCAATCTAAGTTGTTCATTGCTAAGGGTATATAGGCTTTTTCCTCGATTTTCATGGGAATTCCTAACCTAAATCAGAGAGAAAGAAAGAGGCGAGGGGCTAGAGAGAGAGAGAGTTAGGGTTTCAATTTGGTGAAAGGATCTTGCTCAGGCTTCTCAGAAAGTATCCTCGATGTAGTTCTTTATCATTCGATTATCATCCTTTGAGGAGTGTTGCCCTTGGATCTCATGGTCATCGTCGTTCTTCCAGATCTCTACAATAAATCTTTTGAAGAATGATCTCAATAAAAACTGTAAGATCTTTCTATATTGTGCTTAATTGATATTTATCTTATTGTATCGAACTTATTTTTATGGCGTACTCAAGCCGATGTGAATTGAGGGTTAACGGTGCACTCAAGCTGAGGTTAACTGAGGGATTGGTCACTAGCTAGGGCTAGGGATACTCATGGGTGAAGAGTTTAGATTAGATGATTAGTTTGGGAGAAACTAGGGTTTTGGTCTTATAAGCCTACTGAGTCGGGTTTGTGATTCAGAAAAATTTTCACATAGCGAGAAAACTCCTTCGCGAGAAGGAAGAGTAGATGTAGGATTATTTATTCGAACCACTATAAAATTCTTGTCCGTTCTGACTATGGTTTATTCTAAGTTTATTTTCTTTATTTACCATTTTAATTATCTATTTTATTTCCGCTGGATATTATTTGTTATACTAAAAAATAGTAAGCAATCATATTCACCCCTTCAGGCTTGCGCCTTAGATCCAATAGTGGTATTAGAGTCCAATATCTATAAATTAGGTTTTACAACCTAGAGTAGAGATGTCTAGGCTGACCGTCACAACGGCTTTCCCTTAGGAACATGTAGTTAATCAACCAATGCTTTTTTATGGGTCAAATTGCACCTAGTGGAAAGCTCACATGAAAGTCTTCCTATTGTCCACTAATATAATGTCTAGAATATTATAGACTTGCTATGGTGAAGCCATTACTATTCTTTGGCGACCACCTTGCTCACACCTAAAAATTAGTGGACCTAGGATGATAAAAAGCTATATTCCTTAACTGCTAAAGCAATGAATGCTCTGTAGTGTTCACTAAGTACTAAAGAATTTAATGATGTGTCGACTTGTACTACTATCAGAAAATTTGGAATACTGCTTGGAGGTTACACGAGGAAGGGACATCGCAGGTGAAGGAAGCCAAACTTGCTTTGCTTGTTAGCAAGCATGAAAACTTTAGAATGAAGTCTTTAGAGAGCATTTAGAATATGTTAACAAGATTTCTTGATGCATTGAATAAATCAAAGGCCTTAGGGAAAGATTCGAGAATAAAGAGCTTGTGAGAAAAGTTCTTCGCTCTCTTTCCAAAGATTGGGAACCAAAAATAACAGTGAGGCTTATGACTTGAGGATCTTGTAGGAAATCTTCTATGAATCAAGATTGGGAACCACTATAAAGTTCTTGTCTGATTACGTGTGGTTTATACTAAATAACATAGTAGGTTTATAAAAATTTGCACATCTTCTCTTTGGAGAGTTGCAAATTTTTTCTAAACTAACACTTGAGGAACTTGTAGGAAATCTTCTCAAGTATGAAGCGTTTGAAAGAAAGAAGATGATTCAAAGATAAATCTAAGAAGAAGTCATTATCCTTCAAAGCGAAAAGAGAAAATCAAAGACCAAGGCAAACATGGGTGTGGGCTCGAGTTAGAGTAAGAAAGATAACAACGTAGATAAAATTATTAAAAGCTTAGAAGCCTTCCTCCGCGGTCAAAATTCCTACATAACAAACGAGAATCGATAATGGCGAGGTAAAGAAATACCATTCTATTGACTCGATCACGAACCTCATTATTTTTGTGCGGGAAATCGGTCACAAGAAATAATTGCCCATTGAACAAAAAGTTATAAAGGAAAGAGCAAAATCTTTAAGGTGGCCACATGGGACATGTTGGCGGCGAAGCGAATCGGAGTAGCTCAGTGATGATGACAAAGAGTACTGTTGTCTCATGGATAAAGAAAGTAATTGAAACAATTCGAACACGAGAACTCACGCGATGAGGTATGCCTAACTTATGATGCATTAGATGATAAATATGTTGAGATGTTAGGTCTATTTTGAAAGCTTGCTTAAAAGTATAAAGTTGTTGAAAAGATGAATTCAAGTTTAAAGAAGGATAATAAATTATTAAATGATCAAATTGAAAATTCATCTTTAAACTTGAATACATCTAACAATGCAAGTGAAAATACCTCATTTAAATGCATACAATGTTCCATATATAGAGACATGAATTCTGATTTATCCAAGCAACGAACTGTCGGCATAAAGCGAAGAAGTTCGAGAGATCTAAGGATCGGATCTACATTTGATTCTCCGATCAAACTTCGCTTTGATCCCAGAAGAGTGGTGATTTCGCTGGTCGATTTCACTCACTTTGGCGATTATTTTCTTAGTGAAATAATCCCTTGATCGTGTAGATCTTTCACCGGATCGATCACGCTGCGTCCACTGATAAACCCCAAGACAGTAAAGATCCCACGCAGCGTGAGTCCGATAAATAGGGTCTGTGTTTGTTTCGGAAAAAGGTTGTAATTTTTTCTTTTGATTTTCATTGTAATCAAGTCTTATAAAAGGCGAACTTTTGAATTCATTGTAACGATAAAGTCAGAATGAGTTCATCAATGAAGATCAACCCACTTTTCCGCGAACAAGCATGGTCCTCTCCTCATTCTCGAGTATGAATTGTTTCATTGGCACTATCCCACAACCACATACTAGACTTAGCTATTAGTCTTTATATATATATATATATATATATATATATATATATATATATATATATATATATATATATATATATATATATATATATATATATAAAAGCATATGGAGAACTGTACTGTTACTAGTTTTTGTAAGGTAGTAAGGTGGTTCCCATCCACTCATTCAAATGGGGACCACATTAACATGGGTTGAGAGTGGATGAGAATGAGACACTCACCACCAGCACAAAATTTGTGCTTGTACCAAGTTCACATTTTTCTATATATATATATATATATATATATATATATATATATATATATATATATATATATATATATATATATATATATATATATATATATATATATATATATATAGGAATATGGAGAAACTTGTACCAAGCGGAAGTGATGCCAAGACAATTCTGCCCACACATTAAAGGGAGGAGAGAGAGAGAGAGTTATTTTTTAAAGTTACATGTAGCTAGAATTGTCTCACATCACTACCAAGTTTTTCCATTTTTCATATATATATATATATATATATATATATATATATATATATATATATATATATATATATATAGAGAGAGAGAGATAAATGAAAACTAAGTCAAGAAATCAAAATCAAGAAGGCAAGATAGAGGATTCAATTAGAGATATCAAGGAATCTAGAATTGAATCCACTAGCTAATCTCACTTATAAAATATGAACCATTCTCTTTTATCACATTTCATTTTAGATTTATTAAGCATAGACTATCAAACTACTTAAGAAAAGCATAAGCTATCAAATTATCACCTAAATGAAATCAATACTCATGAGGAGAATAATAACAAGATAGTAATCCTAGAATTCATAAGCATAACCTATCAAACCACTTAAAGAAAGCATAGACTATCAAATTCTTCTTCTATCGATTAGTTCTCTAGTTGATTAGCCTAAACATAATCATTTTAAGCATAAGAGAGTGATTCACAAATATAAGAGAGAATTAGACTAGTTTCATGCAAAACTAGATCCCCACAAGAGGTTAGTTCCACATTTTTGAAAATTAAAAGAAAGAAAATCAAGATGAGAGTAAGAGGAGGAGAATGAAAATTCAACTAATTACAAAAGAAAAGAAAATAAAAGCAAAGAAAGAAAGAAAAGAAAATCTAAACTAATAGCAATGAAAGTAAATCTACTCTATGAATTAAAGGCAAGACATGAAAGTAAATTGCATGGAATTAAATTGCATGAAAGTAAATCTAAACTACAAAGCAATTAAATGAACAAGAAAGAAAAGAAATGCAAAAAAAAAATAGAAACCTATTAACTCATGATCTTCATCTCATCCTCCTTGGTCCTTGGATAAGAAGAAGAGAAAGGAAATTGAAGGGGTGAAAATTTTATTTATTGTGTAACAAAAGTTATAATTTTGGAAGGTCTTCTCAATTAAGAGTAACCCTCCTCTCCAAATGGAGTTTTACAAAATATTTCACACTCAAAACCCTCGATTCCACCCCTATTTATAGCCTAACGGAGTTGATGTGAACCATTGGATAAAACTTGGCCACCAAGAAAGAGAAATCAACCTTTAATTCGAATCTATAACCAACCGACGGCATCGGTCAATTAACCGTAATCAATCGATATCGACCGTTGGTTTCCAACCTAATTTGTCTTTTCTTTATTTTTCTTCACGAATTTCTCTTGATCACTTTGGTATTGGGCCTTCGCTTGTCTTCGATTGGGCTTCAAAATTCAGAAATTCAGAGAATTTGAGTCATTTAGGCTTTTACCATTATTTCTTTATTAGCCCGCAAAATAAGATAAAAATAATTATTAGTAATATCTTTATTCATATAAAATAGGTAATGAGGGTGTAAAATATAATTAAAATGTGATAATCACATTGACTTATCCCTACTTAGGATTCGATAAAATTCCCCAAGATGATTCTGGATTGAAGGATTTTTTGTTAAAAAGATAAAATTGATGTGGGAAAGGAAGAATTTTATATTTTGTTTCCCGATGCTGGAGAGGAAGAATTTTATATCCTATCTCCGTCTTCTTTTTAGGGTAAAGACGAACCCAAAATAAGAGAGGAAGAATTTTATATCCCGCTTCTTGTTCCCGGAGAGGAAGAATTTTATATTCTATCTCCAGCAGCAAAGGAAACTAAAAGTGGGATTTCCACTGAGAATCTTAGAGGTGAAACTAAGAGTGGATTCCACCGGAGAATCAAAAGACTCGCATAACTTTTACTTTTATAGGATTCGCACCGATCTAGAAATGATTTTCTCATTTATCGAGATGAAATTTAATTTCACCACCCTGGGAAGGTGACCAAGAGGAAAGGATGGAGCCCCTCCGCTTATCACAAGAGATCTTAACATTAAAAGTGGACTTCTTATTCGTGGAAGGAATCAAGAGGGGTGGCCGGTGAATTGGACCAGAGATTTTTTTGGACTCACCGCTAATGAATTTGACCGAGGAAATTTATGGTGGAGGATGCTTTAGGATTATCCTCAAGGACAATGGGTGAAATATTCCACGAGGAACTTCCGCTAAAATGGGTTATCCCAAACATACTAAGGATAGTACTTTTTCGTGAACTTCCCATTTATCTAAGATTAATGCCTGTCCGCCATCTTGAGTTATTAACGATATGCACCGCTTGAATAGCCGTGGTCTATCACAAACGGTCCTTCCCATTTGGGTTCAAACTTACCCTTTTTTGAATTGAGAATTATTGGTCGCCGAAATGAGGACCGTGATCTCCTTCCTTAAAGCTCGCCGGACTCTTTGTTAAAAGTCTTCACATTCTCGCTTGATAAAACTCGATGTGTTGTTGAGCTTCCAAGCCGCTTTTCATCCAACATCTCGAAGCTCTTTCAAGACGCTCCAATGTTGTTCCGCCATCATCTCGGGCCATGCAGGGCGATACGGTGATGGGATTTAGATTTCTAATGGAAGTACACATCATCCGTGATACCGCAGAATATGGGGTAACTCCGTATGGCGTGATAGGTGCGATATGCCCGTAGTGCTTCTCCAGTTTATCGCCCCAATCACGCTTATCGTCTTCACGAAGCTCACAAGATCTTAATGATTGTCTTGTTGAACGCCCGCTAACTGCTTTGTACAGATTATAAGCCGCCGACGTAGACGCCTTGAATTTAAACTTCCGCAAAACCCGATGAAAGTATTGTCAATTAATTGAGGACCGCTGTCATGTATGATCCGCCTTGGCACGCCGTCGATAAATAACGCGGATGCTTGATGAACTCGATGACATTGTTCGCTTTCACTTTTTAAGCGGAATTGCTTCCCCACTTGGAGAAATAATTGGTAATCACGAGAATGAACCGATCACCTTTAACCGACGGAGGAAAATAGGACCCACAATGTTATGCCCCACGCCTCGACCGCCAAGATGTAGCCGAAGGATGCAAATGTTCGGGTTGATGCATGTAATTAGCGTATTTAACATGCGCACTTTCGAAATGCATCATTGCATCATTAATCATCGCTAATGTAAGTATCCCATTCTTCCATGCGCATCATAAAGCTTGGGACCAGGTTGGCGCCCACACTCTCCTCCTCGTGCTTCCTTAAGGACTTCTTCTCGCTTCTTTGTTCGAAGGACCTGAGTAAAGAAGTCAGTCAGACCGCAACGATATAACGCCCGGGTCTCCGTGATTATAAAAGAACTTTGGCACTTTGTCGGATCGATTCTCTCTTTACATCTTCCGCAAAATACCATAGGATGAGTCATTATAGGAAAACGCCAATCCCGGCTCCAGCTCAACTTGGGTTGAGTGCACCTCTTGATGACCACCCTTTGTCATCTTCCTCCTCGCTATATATTGGTACACATAGTTGGTGAGTTCTCACGTGACTAACTATTCAATCTCTCGAGGTTGCGCTTAACGATATCGCTAACGCCGCTAATGCATTTTATGATGCTCGAGGCGCTGAATATACTGATGAAAAATTCTTCAAACGAGTCCGCCATCTCAACGCCGGGTGATACGAATCAAGTCCTGATTCCTAACTTCGTGAGTCCCCACGGATCTATCCGACTATGAGTCAGAACCCCAAAGGCTTCAGATATTCAATTCCCCAGGCAAACCGAAGCCCAATAAGTAACGCTAGTATTCGCCACATTATTGGAGCACGGCCGTCATGAAAAGCCCGAGGCATCACATGCTTCCCGGGAAACTAAGACAACCTCCAACTCCGAAGAAATCTTAGAACATCCAGGGTACTTACCACATTGGTTGCTCGAGAAGTCTCACAAAGTATAATTGCCATATTTGCCGATGCGATATAGTGTTGACTGTGGGTTTCATCCGCAAGTTGTCATATAATTCACCGTGATCCGTTGTTGGATTAGTTGCTAAGAGATCACAAATTACATGTCCCTTGATCGACTGCTGCTTAAAGTGTAAGTCGATTGAGACAAGAGCAAGGCCCATTTTACCAAACGCCAATTCATGGAGGCCGGTTGGGCCATGAATATCCGGATCGATTTATGTTGGACATAACATAAATTGTCTCCCAACTAAGTAGTGCCGCATCTTTTGAATCGCTAAAACCAACGCAAGGCACTCCTTCTCATCATCGGATAGCGATTCAAAGACTCACTAAAGTCCGCCGCTAATACATCGCCTGCTCGGATCACGCCATCGCCTTGGCGAGTAAAGCTTTAACTTAATGGTTCATTGCCTTGATGTAAATCAAGAATGGTTTACCCGACCGGGTAACGAGAACGGAGGATTCGCTAGATATGCTTTGATATCCACGAATGCCTTTGACAAAGGCCATCCCGCATAAATGACACTTTTGACTAGCTTGGAGAACTACCGCATTTTCCGTGAGATTTAATATGAATCGGATATAAGCTAATCACCCTCAGAACTCCCCGAAGTTCTTTTAGATTCTTTTGTAATTCATGTATCGCCTTCACTTTATCTAGGTCAATATGAATTTAGTGGTGACAACGAATCTAAGAAATTTGCCACCGACATTCCGAGGAAGGATTTGGTAGGGTTCATCTTTAACCGATGACTCCGCATGAGATCAACATTGTTCTCGTGTCTTTGATGTGGTCATTTTGTCGCGCTTCACGACTAAGTCGCCGACGTAGCACTCAATCGCTTTTCAAGATGTTCTCAAAATCTTCGCCATCGCTCGGTACGCGGCACCTGCGCTTCGTAATCGAACGCCATGACCAGCGTAAAACACCGAGGGAGTTCTCAACGCCGTGTTTTTTCGCCATCCGGTGCATCTTGATTTAATTATAGCCCAAAACCGGCCCATGAAGGACATTCTCTCGAATCCACACGTATTGTCAATGATAACGCCGCTGATTGAAGAGGAAATATCTTTGGGCATGCGCGCTCGATCTCTCGAATCGATGCATTCGACGCCATATTCTTCTTTAAAACCGGACAATATTCACCACCCAACTGGATGTTGTTCTTCCCTGATAAAACCTGACTCTATGAGCTTTTTCACTTTCGCTACAATCGCTTCCATAATGTGCGGACGAAACCGCTCGCTATTGCTTGACGGGTTTGGCATCCGCCTTAATATTGAGACGATGCGCCGCCACATTTGGATCGAAGTCCTCGCATGTCTTCATAGTTCCAAGCTAAAAACGCTGATATATTCCCCGATGAGAGCAATCAACTCTTCTCCTTCCTGGGAGAGACTGCTAATGAATATGGGTTTAGGTGTGCTTGCCACCCATATTGATCCTGACCACTTCATCCTTGGTGGGGGTTCTTTGCTCAATCGGTCTCCAGATTGTATATTGAGGTGATGGATCCACCGTCTTCCTATGGTATCCGCCATCGCCCTCCATCGCGGGTCGGGTCAGTAGTCATATTCACATCAAACCCTTAAACATTTCACCGATGCCGACGTAATCCCAAGCAAAGGAATCGATGAATATCCATCTCCCCGAATTGATAATTGGTTATCGATCAACCAATGCGATTCGCCTCTCAAGAAGATACATACCCCAATCCTCTCCCCAATCCATAGTAATTATCTGTTTCCCTTTGGGATGTGTGCGCCTTTTAGGTGGGACTTGAGGACCTCGTCCAAATAAAGACCCTCTCTCCAAGTCATATCCCCATCTTTCCATGAGACTCAAGGCTCGGTCTATATCTCAACAGATGAGAGCTAGCTTATCGCCATTAACATCCTCTCAAAAGTGGTCCGGTGCCGAATCATATCTCCTTTACCATAGACCAAATCCTTTTCATCACCGCTTTACCCGAATGATGAATGTTGTCCCGAAGAGTCCCGTGATATGCTTCAGTTACACAAGATGACCGACCGCATGTGTAACTCGGTCATCGCATAACCTTTCATCACATCAGAAGAGACAACAGTACTCTAAATTATTATTTATTTTATTGTCTAAGTTGCCATTACAACTATCATCCGACGATTCTTCATCGCCAAGATTGACTACAAAGGGTACAATGTCATTTATGATAAAACCACCATCGTCAAGCCCGCTTCGCACGCCTTCGCCGCCCTGCCTTGGGTCGATGATTCAAGATCGACTCGCTACCGAAGGAGGGAGTCCGTGAAGTAGTTCTCCAACCCTTAAACGGTTGCTTATCCACACCACCGCCTTGACTTCATTATTCGTGTCCACATATTTTAGACACCGAGGATGAACGCGCTATCGAGCTTTGAAGTCACTGCTCAACGCTCACCCTTATGGGTGTGGAGTTTCGACGCTCTTGAATTCACCCGCATTTCTGGGCGAGCAGCCACAGAATCTTCCTATCGTGGTGGAGGTGGATGCACCCCCAAGATTGTGAGTTGTCCGACTTCTTCAACGGGCCCAAATGTTCCTTAACCGAATTTTACTCGATCATCGCAACGGACGAGGCACTCTAATACTATTTTCGCTTCGGTAAGCCTGGATCGACCAAGCGAACAGAGTTAGACGGCGATTTGATGTGGTCGCCGAGGTGGAATCAAGACGGGTGACCTTTCTTTGATTCTGCTGTCCAGTAGCGCCGAGTTTTAGTCGAATCACCGAGGTTGCCGATCCTTAATTGACGCTTTCCGCCTCGTCTCAATCATTGTTCCGGATTGGGCCTCCAAACTTGGCGATCTTCGCGGCTTCTGGCCACTTCCTCTTCTTTCAACATTCGCCTCTTGAACAAGAGCCCGTGATGTAGCAAGCGCGCTGGCGCTGATGCGCTTCGCTGCTGAACGTTCCGTGACGCGACCCATTCACTTGTTAACGCTTGGAGGAGCTGCCAACCATCCGCTGTTGAGGCCTTTGACCTCTTCAACTTGAGATCCGCCTCATAGCGGATCCCATCCTAATTGGCCTTGGCGAATCGACGCTGCCAGCATTGGTATCGCTTCATGTGCTCTCTTTGAGAGAGTCAAGACGCCATCGGCGGTCATCTCCCCGCACGAGGAATTCAGATCGCAGATCCCACCATCTTAGATGCCGGAAGGACGCCGCTGTCGCAACTTCGGCAGCTAGCCGGTTGGAATCCTCGCTTTGAGATTCGGATCCGAGGACCGATCTTCCTTGGTACGAGATCTTCCGACTTATGGGGAGGACGATCCGACGAGGATGATAGATACCTCAAACTTTTGTTGGTCGAACTCAGATTCGACCTCCTCTTCGACCGATCAATATCATGGCTATACACGATGATTTCATTGAAGGACTCCCATTCTAATCGTAATTGTTGGAGGGAAAAGTCGGTTCGATCTTCATCGGTGAACTCATTGTGCCTTTATAAGCTTACAAATGAATTCAAAAATTCATCTTTTATAAGACTTGGTTACAATGAAAATCAAAGAAAAATTACAACTTTTTCCTTAAAACAAACGCGTAACCCTATTTATCGACTCGCTATGGGATCTTTGCCTGCCGTGGTTTATCCGCGGACCGCCGTGATGATATGATCCTGAGAGATCTACACGATCAAGGGATTATTTCACAAGGAAATAATCGCCGGTGAGGAACGAATTGCCGAGATCACCACTTCTCGATCAAAGCAAAGTTTGATCCGAGAGGAATCACGGTAGATCGGATCTAAAATCTCAAACTCCTTCGCTTTATGCCGACGGGCCCGGCCAAATCTTGATCTCGTAAAGTTCGGATCTCGTTCAAAAGTCCCTCCTTTTTATCAAAGTCCGTATCTCGATCCCAGCTTCGCTTCTTGTCAAAAACCGGATCCTCCAAAATGAGACCTCTCCTCCTATTTATAGCTCAAAGGGTAAACAAGTCGGTTCACGCCAGTTAATTTTGGTGAGCTCGCCGGCCGAAGCACAAGTGGTGGTTTCACCACCGAAGCCACCAAACCGAGCCGCCTAAGTGGCGCTTTGTTTCGCTGACTTGCACGCTTTGCCGACTCGCTTTATGCGCTTATGCTATGGGTCACTTATTGTTACTGCCGCCAACGTTCGCCATTTTCCGGATGGTTCGCCGATTGTCAACTCACCGCCACGAAGTCGTGTTCGGGGACTTATAGGTAATTTTCAACACCTACGGATAAACCCAACTATGAAGCTTCGATTAGCTAACATCGATGAGACCGAACCGGATCGGATTCAACGAACGACTAAATCAAAGAATTTGGGTGTCGCTGAAAATCGTTACCATTGTGGTCGGTGGTCGGAGCCACCAAGAGGTGGCTAGGCACGATCCGACCAGAGCAGCTTTAAAGCCTATAAATACAGGGGTGTCTCATTTATTCAAAGGGACTTTTGACGAGGGGAGGCTCGTCGGATTCAACAACATCCACGCTTAGATCCGACAAATGAGATCCGAGATTTCGGGAACCCACAAGATAAAGTGAAGAAGTTCGAGATCTAAGGATCGGATCTACACTTGACTCCTCCCATCAAACTTCATTTTGATCCCGAAGAGTGGTGATTTCGCTTGGTCGATTACTTCATCGTGATTATTTCCCCGTGGAAATAATCCCCTTGATCGTAGATCTTTCACCGGATCGATCACGCCATGTCCACCTGATAAACCTCAGACGTGCAAAGATCCCACGCAAGCAGAGGTCCGATAAACGTGGTCCTGTGGTTTGTTTCAGAAAAGGTTGTAATTTTTTCTTTTGATTTTCATTGTAATCAAGTCTTATAAAAGACCTAACTTTTGAATTCATTGTAACGCATAAAGTCAGAATGAGTTCATCAATGAAGATCAACCCGACTTTCCCTACAACAAGCATGGTCCCTCCCTATTCTCGAGTATGAATTATTTCATCGCACTATCCCCAAACAACCGCATACTAGACTCAAATTTATTAGTCTTATATATATATATATATATATATATATATATATATATATATATATATATATATATATATATATATATATATATATATATATATATATATATATATATATATAAGCAATATGGAGGAACTTGGTACAAGCACAAGTTTTGTGTTTGGTAGTAGGTGGCTCATTCCCATCCACTCATTTAAATTGAGACCACATTAATACGGGTTGAGAAGTGGATGAGAATGACACATCACTACCAAGATAAAAATCAAGGCTTGCACTGCTTCCTACATTTTTCTATATATATATATATATATATATATATATATATATATATATATATATATATATATATATATATATATATATATATATATATATATATATATATATATATATATATATATGAGAAACTGGACAAGCTTTCAGAATGAGTGCAAGACAATTCTAAATTTCACACATTAAAGGGAGGAGAGAGAGAGAGAGAGTTATTTTTAAAGTTACATGTGTAGGCTAGAATTGTCCATCACACCAAGTTTTTCCATTTTTCATATATATATATATATATATATATATATATATATATATATATATATATATATATATATATATAGAGAGAGAGAGAGAGAGAGAGAGAGAGAGAAGCATGGAGAACCCATACTCACAAGTTTCTAAATGACTTTGATGATGGACAAATTTGGTCCACACATCAAGGATTTTGATTTTAAAAGTGAAGTTTTTTATAAAATTCACTAACCCTTCATATGCCACATCACCACATCACTACCAAGTTCCATCGAGAAATTTGGCACAAGGTTCTCCATTTTTCTCTCTCACACACACACACACACACACACACACACACACACACACACACATATATATATATATATATATAGATAGAGAGAGAAATATGGAGAATTTACACTTTCTCTAGATTGCAGATGATGCTGACAAATTCTGGTCCACACATCGCGGATTTGGATTTGGGTAAAAGTGAAGGTTTTTATAAAATTCACTCAACCCCTTCATACGTAACCGATTTGTCCATATCACTACTAAGTCCCATCAGAAACTCTGTACTGCTGTTCTCCATTTTTCTCATATATATATATATATATATATATATATATATATATATATATATATATAAGATCTCGCCTATTTTTTCTATATATATATATATATATATATATATATATATATATATATGAGAGAGAGAGAGAGAGAGAGAGATGAGAATTGGTATTAAAGACAGATGAATGCACAAATTTGGTTCACACATCAGGTATTTGGATTTGTGGTAAAAGTGAAGGTTTTTCTATAAAACTCTAACTCCTTCATATGTACACCGTGATTTGTCCACATCACTACCAAGTCCCATCGGAGAAACTTGTACAAAGGTTCTCCATTTTTCTCTCTCTCACACACACACACACACACACACACACACACACACACACACACACTATATATATATATATATATATATATATATATATATATATATATATATGGCATCTCGCTTCATTTTTTCTATAAAAAAAGGTTTTATGATTTTGTTATTTTTTATTATCAAATTATGAAGATCTTGCTCCTCCATGGTATTCTTAATCTAGCCTCCTATGTATTAACATTTACCAAAATCATCAAGTGGGCAAGTTTAGTAGCTTCACCAAGAATTTTGCTCAGGACACAATGAAAGAGCTAGGCTGCGACATTGATCGGACAAACTTAATCTGGCTTGGCGAATTGTGAAAGTGTTTATTACATTAGAATGAAAGATCATAGAAATAAATGATAAAATAAAAAGGCAATCACTTACATATATACCCTCATGATCTAAGTAGCTAACTTCCACAAGTAGTACATCATGGGTGCAAACCACAGATCTGCATCTTATCGAAACCACACGCGAGGGTGGTTCTAAACCTCAAATGGGGTTGAAATTCCAATTTTTCCCTACTACTTTTCCTATCGGCTACCGTAATCACCGCCACACGCAAACTCTTCGATAGATGAGCACTGTACCTACTACTCTGATTTCCCGGAAGTAGAGCCCAACATGCTTTTGAGAAGAATTAATTAGAGCCCATCATGTTGGACATGTCTCCTTCACCGAAGGGCAATGGGCTCACCTGTTCCATAGCGACTTTGGAAAGTGGCTTGGTCTGGTCCCTTTGTTTGGCTTGTATGGATTTTCCCTCTAGGTAGACCTTGTGGTTCTCAAATCTGTTAATGCTAGTGCTTGGCTCATGTCATGTTGAATCCTCCAGTTGTACAGTACAATTGATTCCATTTTTCACACAATGTAAATAATAGTATTATTCTATTGAACGGTAGACAGTTATGATTGAACATGTAAATTTTCAGTCTTTCTAGTTACATTAGAAGAAAAGTATTGAAATCTAATAAATCAAGCTACATCCCTCCAAAGCAAGAATGATGCTCATAATTATGAATTTGGATCCCCGGCAGCGCCACTTTATCAGTAGAAAGACCATTTCATCAATCGTAATATCTGATAACATATATACGTTTATGATTTATTCAAATTGTAACTAACATCATACTCTACGAGATGGTTTTACAATTTTCACTCATAATAAATTATAATTGTTCACTAAATAACAGACGATTACAGTTGAGAAAGTGATCTCTATGATGTCGAACCATAGGGAATATAATTGCACAATTATAATGCTTATTCCCTTGGACGTTGGATAACTTTGATTAAGTAGTCTTTGTGAAACATGAAGATATCATCTTAGAAAGGTGATGGGAGACATGAATATAGTAGGGACAATGGGGCAACATCCAAACATAAGAAGGTGCATGAAGAAGACGCAAGAAGACTTACAAAGATCAAACCCACATGGATTTTGGGTCCCTCTAGTTGTGGCAAGAGATCCATATCTTCATTTATATTTGTGTCTCCATGTGTGGGGAACTCTAAAAGCTTACTGCACATTTACAAAGTGGGGGATTGGAGAGAAGGGTCCAAACAAGAGAGGGTTTTGTTGATTGGTGCAATCCATGGCCTATGGCTAGTTTACAAGCATAAACGTTTGAGATTGAGTTAGGCAGAAAGCAAAAGGATGATGAAGGGATGGAAAGACATGTGAGGGGCCGGAGTGCATGCTTGGATAATATGTAAAATATTTGAGAAAATAAAATTTTGAAGGATTTGGTGTGACTAATATAAAAGTGGCAAATTTCATCAAAATAAATAAAATAAAATAAAAAGTGGCATCATAATAACCCAGTAGTATCTAGATTGTTGTAATTCGTTCATAATATAACTAGGGTAATAACCAACCCAACCCTAAACAAACCACCCCAATACATACACACACACAAAAGTATTTTGGTAGGTACAAAAACCACCCTAACATTGAGGGGTATTTCACATACTGCCCACCCCACTCCCAAACTTGTTCTACTCCGCTGAACCCAATGAAGATTGTTCACTTTAATTAACCCCTTAAACTAACACCCTCAAATCTAACTTGTCATGTTCAAAACACTTGACCAGAAAAGGAAAAAATATCACTCATTACTTAAATAATAGTAGAAATAATAATAATAAAAAGAATGATGGAGTGATTTTTTGAGTGATGGTGGGTATTTCTTCCTTTTGTTCACGTGTTTAGCAAGTTACACGCTAAACTTCATGGTATTACTTCATGGGGTTTAACCTTTTAAAATAGCGAGGTTATCTAAATACGGCAAACTTAAGGGGGCTTTGTGTAATTGACCCATATAAACAATACTAAACATTCATAAGTTGCGTCCAACCTCACTTTCCTCTGAATATACATTATCGGTTTTTGCTTATAGAGCTCGAGTTTTACTCCCATTTACCAGGAAAACCCACCTAGCTCTAGAAGTTCCAATAAACCCAATATACGAAGTTTCTTTATATTTAAACCTAAAATATAGAATACAAAATGTATAGCTTTATACGATAGAGTATATAATCAGAAGGTGTATAGCTACATACTATATGGTACTAACTACATATTGTGTGTCCAATTGACTTTGTTTGATGAATAACAAATTTTCATATTAGTCTAATATATGTTTGAGATGTTGTATACATGCATGCTATAAGAAGTTAGAATCAAGTTCTAAGTGAATAGAGCAATATGACAAGTTAATCATAGCTAATCCTCGAAAATATATTAGAAGCTAAAGTCAATCTTGAGCATATGTGAGTGTCGATTCTTTTCATGAATCTATAGAAATAAACGAACTTAATTCGAGATGTATAGCTCAAATATGAATGTTTTAGCGAGACAAGATCAAATAATTAGCAACAGTTGGAAACTTGAACGAAGGTTAAAACTTGCACGAGCCATAACTTTTAACCTGGTTATTAAAATATCTATTATAATAGCTTTTCAAAAGCTCTCAATGTGATCTATTGATCATCGATGTTTGAGAAATCATCGATGACTAAATTTTCCAGAGATTCCAATCATCAATGACCAGTGTGATCATCGATGATTGAAACTCAACCATCGATGAGTAAGTTATTGATTTC
Organism: Asparagus setaceus; assembly: GCA_012295165.1. Lineage (NCBI taxonomy): Eukaryota > Viridiplantae > Streptophyta > Magnoliopsida > Asparagales > Asparagaceae > Asparagus > Asparagus setaceus. Next base: position 39,569,693 of record CM022706.1, on the reverse strand, counting down.
AGAATTCTAATCTAATTTTGATTCAATCTAAGTTGTTCATTGCTAAGGGTATATAGGCTTTTTCCTCACGATTTTCATGGGAATTCCTAACCTAAATCGAGAGAGAAAGAAAGTGGGGGCTAGAGAGAGAGAGAGAGAGAGAGAGAGAGTTAGGGTTTCAATTTGGTGAAAGGATTTGCTCGTGCTTCAAAGTATCCTCGATGTAGTTCTTTATCATTCGATTATCATCCTTTGAGGAGTGTTGCCCTGGATCTCATGGTCATCGCCGCTCTTCCGTGATCTCTACAATAAATCTTTTGAAGAATGATCTCAATAAAACCGTAAGATCTTTCTATATTGTGCTTAATTGATATTTATCTTATTGTATCGAACTTATTTTTATGCATGCATCAAGCCGATGTGAATTGAGGGTTAACTGCACTCAAGCCGAGGTTAACTGAGGGATTGGTCACTAGCTAGGGCTAGGGATACTCATGGGTGAAGAGTTTAGATTAGATGATTAGTTTGGGAGAAACTAGGGTTTTGGTCTTATAAGCCTACTGAGTCGGGTTTGTGATTCAGAAAAATTTTCACATAGCGAAAACTCTTCAGAGAAGGAAGAGTAGATGTAGGATTATTTATTCAACCACTATAAAATTCTTGTCCGCTCTCGACTGGTTTATTCTAAGTTTATTTTCTTTATTTACCATTTTAATTATCTATTTTATTTCCTACTGGATATTATTTGTTATATAAAAAATAGTAAGCAATCATATTCACTCCCTTCGTGCTTGCTCTTTAGATCCAATAGTGGTATTAGAGTCCAATATCTATAAATTAGGTTTTACAACCTAGAGTAGAGATGTCTAGGCGACCGTCACAACGGCTTTCCCTTAGGAACATGTAGTTAATCAACCAATGCTTTTTATGGGTCAAATTGCACCTAGTGGAAAGCTCACATGAAAGTCTTCCTATTGTCCACTAATATAATGTCTAGAATATTATAGACACCATGGTGAAGCCATTACTATTGTCGGCGACCACCTTGCTCACACCTAAAAATTAGTGGACCTAGGATGATAAAAGCTATATTCTTAATCGCTAAAGCAATGAATGCTCAGAGTGTTCACTAAGTACCAAAGAATTTAATGATGTGTCGACTTGTACTACTATGCAAAATTTGGAATACATCGGAGGTTACATGTGAAGGGACATCGCAGTGAAGGAAGCCAAACTTGCTTTGCTTGTTAGCAAGCATGAAAACTTTAGAATGAAGTCTTTAGAGAGCATTTAGAATATGTTAACAAGATTTATCGTACAAGTGAATAAATCAAAGGCCTTAGGGAAAGATTACGAGAATAAAGAGCTTGTGAGAAAAGTTCTTCGCTTCTTCCAAAGATTGGGAACCAAAATAACACAAGAGGCTTATAATGACTTGAGGATCTTGTAGGAAATCTTCTCGCAATCAAGATTGGGAACCACTATAAAGTTCTTGTCTGCTCGACCGTGGTTTATACTAAATAACATAGTAGGTTTATAAAAATTTGCACATCTTCTCTTGAGAGTTGCAATTTTTTCTAAACTAACACTTGAGGAACTTGTAGGAAATCTTCTCAAGTATGAAGCGTTTGAAAGAAAGAGAAGATGATTCAAAAGATAAATCTAAGAAGAAGTCATTATCCTTCAAAGCGAAAAGAGAAAAATCAAAGACCAAGGCAAACATGGGTGTGGGCTCGAGTTCTGAGAGTAAGAAAGATAACAACGTAGATAAAATTATTAAAAGCTTAGAAGCCTTCCTCACGGTCAAAAATTCCTACATAACAAACAGAATCGATAAACTGGCGAGGTAAAGAAATACCATTCTATTGACTCTGATACTGAACCTACGTATTTTTGGTGCGGGAAATGCGGTCACTTAAGAAATAATTGCCCATTGAACAAAAAGGATTATAAAGGAAAGAGCAAAATCTTTAAGGTGGCCACATGGGACATGTTGAGCGACGAAGACGAATCGGAGAGTAGCTCGAGTGATGATGACAAAGAGTACACTGTTGTCTCATGGATAAAGAAAGTAATTGAAACAATTCCGAACACGAGAACTCTGACGATGAGGTATGCCTAACTTATGATGCATTAGATGATAAATATGTTGAGATGTTAGGTCTATTTTGAAAGCTTGCTTAAAAGTATAAAGTTGTTGAAAAGATGAATTCAAGTTTAAAGAAGGATAATAAATTATTAAATGATCAAATTGAAAATTCATCTTTAAACTTGAATACATCTAACAATGCAAGTGAAAATACCTCATTTAAATGCATACAATGTTCCATATATAGAGACATGAATTTCGATTTATCCAAGCAACTAACTGAAAATTTAAGTGAAATCAATAGTTAGTTGCTAAGGTAAATGAGCTTTTATGTGAACTAGATAGTGGCACGGCTTTGCACGGAATGTACATGTTTTAAGTTTTGAATTTTTTATTAAATAGTAGAACTATGTGTTAATAAATAAAATTGTATAATAAGATTGCTTAAAAAGAAATGTAAGAATTAATTATTATTGTGTAGTTATTGTAATTGAACATTTTTCTTATAATGATCGCCTAGTGCTAACATTTTTTAAACAAGTCCCCAAATCTAAAATTGTTCTTAAATAAATTTATAAGTTCTCTTAAATATGCTCCTCCAACTTGAAAGTTATTAACTTAACTCTAAATTAAATAAGATGCATTAATCTTGCTAGCTTGTTCCCGATGTTCCTAGATAGTTACATTTAATACTTGTAACATATTGCAATAGTTACTTCCCATTATAATTATTTAGTAGGGTAAATTACACTAAACCCTTATGAACTTTCAAAATCACACTAAACTCCTAATGACTATTCTGTTTCAAAAAGACTCCTAAAACTTTCTAAATTTTGCAAATAACCTCTATAAATTAGAACCAGAAATGGCATAAAAGGCATTTTGAAAGTTATTGGGGCTTGGTGTAATTTATCTAAAAGATATTATGGCTTTCTACAAAAGTTATTATGGGTTTAGTGTGATTTCAAAAGTTCATAGGGTTTATTTATCAAAATCAAAGCTCATGGGGTTTACTATAATTTACCTTATTTAGTATTATAATTCTTAGTTCAAGTAATACTATTAAAATAATTATACTATCTATATACTATAAAATATTTATTTAATTTAATTTTTTAATTATGCTCTTAAATAATTTAGTACTATAAATATTTTATAAATTTTATTGTACTATCATTAACAAATAATAGTACTATTATTAATATTAAATAATTTTTTGTAGAAAGGTTAGTTTTCAATCATTTCCTAGTATAAATTATTTAGTATCATGTAATAATCTTTGAGAAAATACTCTAAAAATAATATTAAATTATTTATTTAATTTATTTAACAATATAATTCTAAATAAATAGTGTAATTCATAATTTATGTGATATTATTAAAATAAGTACACTATTTATGTGATTAACTATTTATTCTATTTATTTTATTGCTCATTGAATTATATTATAATTCTTAATAGTATTTAGTAATATATTTTTCTATTTATACTATTATTTTAATTATTTTATTATAATTCATAAAATAATTATTATAATAATTAAATTGGTTACTACTAATAGTTATGTATATAAATTATTTTATTATATTATTTTTAAACAATTAAGAGTTATAATATTATTGATAATTATAATTATTTAGGAAGATGAGGAGGTGCATAATTAATAAGAGGTTATATTTATTTAATGAAAGATTAATTAGAGATAATGACATAGTTAGAATTTATCAAAATTTGAGAGGGCAAAAAGAAAATTAAAAGTTTTAACACCCCAATCCTCTTTTATAGCAAGATAGATTGTCTCTAATAAAAAGTTTAAAACTAGATTCACCATCATAGTTTCTAAAATGACCAACTTAAGTCTAAAAATATTGATCCGAAAAGGTCGTGAAAAATTTCATTGGATTCTAGAGGTTTAAACATGATCCTTTCTAGTCAACGATATGCAAAAGATTATTCATATGCGTAAAACATAAGACGCCTAATCTTCTTTTGTAAAGGAAAATAATTTAACTCTATTTGCACCTTTATGTAGAATGAGTCATATTTTAATGAACTTGTATGCAATATAGAGTTAAAATAGTTAAGTAGATTTGGGTACCTAAAAGTATAATTACTAACCAATGCGAACCTATGTGGATACCTAGGTTACACTTTTCTGCTTTTCTGTAGGTGTACAGGAAGGCTAAGGTGCAAGGCATCATTTGACCGGGTTGCTCAAGGCATATTCAAAAGACAATAATTTGTTCCTTAACCCGACCAAAAAGAAGAAATGGGTATATGATTTTTGAGATCATCAAATAAGGTAAATTGTTAGTTTTGAGATCATCAAATAAGGTAAATGGGTATATGATTTTTGAGATCATCAAATAAGGTAAACTTCTTTTAAACTCCTTTTTGTTGTTGAAGGCTTAATGATAATCTAATATCTATTACTAGAGTATGCATGAGTTATGTCTAATCATTTTCTCAACCTAACCATTGTAATATTGGTTATTTTTGAAATATATTTAGTTGCTTTACTAATTAATAAACAGTAAATATTTACACTTTGCATCTCCATGATATTTATTCTAAAAGTGTAAAATGGTTTGGGTAGAGGATGTTGTTGATACATTTTAAATAATGTCTCATTATGTAGGCATGGATTTATTACAAATGAATGCACATCTGCATAAATATTTAGTTCAACAAATCTTCTCATAGAGGTAAGCTTCGTGTATATTCTATGAACCCCACATTATATATATATATATATATATATATATATATATATATATATATATATATATATATATATATATATATATATATATATATATATATATATATATATATATGAAGAACCTTTACAAGTTCTCAGTAGTGATGCCAAGATAATTCTAGCCCACACATTCAAGGAGGAGAGAGAGGAATTATTTTTAAAGTTACATGTGTAGCTAGAATTGTCCACATCACTACCAAGTTTTTCCATTTTTCACACACACACACACACACACACACACACACACACACATATATATATATATATATATATATATATATATATATATATATATATATATATATATATATATATATATATATATATATATATATATATATATATATATATATATATATATATATATATATATATATATGAAGAACCTTATACCAAGTTTGTTTGTAGAATGACACAATTCTAAATTCACATTCTAGGAGAGAGAGGAATTATTTTTAAAGTTACATGTGGGCTAGAATTGTCCACATCACTACCAAGTCCTTTGAGGAACTTGGTACCAAGTTTTTCCATTTTTCACACACACACACACACACACATACACACACACACACATATATATATATATATATATATATATATATATATATGGCATCTCATTTATTTTTTCTATCAAAAAAAAAAGGTTTTATGATTTTATTAGTTTTTTTATTATCAAATTATGAAGATCTTGCTCCTCCATGGTATCCTTAATCTAGCCTCCCATGTATTAACATTTACCAAAATCATCAAGTGGGCAAGTTTAGTAGCTTCACCAAGAATTTTGCTCAGGACACAATGAAAGAGCTAGGCTGCGACATTGGTCGGACAAACTTAATCTGGCTTGGCGAATTGTGAAAGTGTTTATTACATTAGAATGAAAGATCATAGAAATAAATGATAAAATAAAAAAGGCAATCACTTACATATATACCCTCATGATCTAAGTAGCTAACTTCCACAAGTAGTACATCTGCCTACAGGACTGCACTTCCTATCAGAACCACTACATGCGAGTGGGTGGTTCTAAACCTCAAATTGGGGTTGAAATTCCAATTTTTCCCCGCTACTTTTCCTATCGAAGGGTTAGAATCACCCGCTCACATGCAAACGGTTCTGATAGGATGAGCACTCGTACCTACTACTCTGATTTCCTGGAATTAGAGCCCAACATGCTTTTGAGAAGAATTAATTAGAGCCCATCATGTTGGACATGTCTCCCTTCACCGAAGGGCAATGGGCTCACCTGTTCCATAGCGACTTTTGGAAAGTGGCTTGGTCTGGTCCCTTTGTTTGGCTTGTATGGATTTTCCTCTCTAGGTAGACCTTGTGGTTCTCAAATCTGTTAATGCTAGTGCTTGGCTCATGTCATGTTGAATCCTCCAGTTGTACAGTACAATTGATTCCATTTTTCACACAATGTAAATAATAGTATTATTCTATTGAACGGTAGACAGTTATGATTGAACATGTAAATTTTCAGTCTTTCTAGTTACATTAGAAGAAAAGTATTGAAATCTAATAAATCAAGCGACATCCCTCCAAAGCAAGAATGATGCTCATAATTATGAATTTGGATCCCCGGCAGCGCCACTTTATCAGTAGAAAGACCATTTCATCAATCGTAATATCTGATAACATATATACGTTTATGATTTATTCAAATGGTAACTAACATCATACTCTTCCGAGATGGTTTTTACAATTTTCACTCATAATAAATTATAATTGTTCACTAAATAACAGACGATTACAGTTGAGAAAGTGATCTCTATGATGTCGAACCATAGGGAATATAATTGCACAATTATAATGCTTATTCCCTTGGACGTTGGATAACTTTGATTAAGTAGCCTTTTGTGAAACATGAAGATATCATCTTCGAAAGGTGATGGGAGACATGAATATAGTAGGCACAATGGGGCAACATCCAAACATAAGAAGGTGCATGAAGAAGACGCAAGAAGACTTACAAAGATCAAACCCACATGGATTTGGGGTCCCTCTAGTTGTGGCAAGAGATCCATATCTTCATTTATATTTGTGTCTCCATGTGTGGGGAACTCTAAAAGCTTACTGCACATTTACAAAGTGGGGGATTGGAGAGAAGGGTCCAAACAAGAGAGGGTTTTGTTGATTGGTGCAATCCATGGCCTATGGCTAGTTTACAAGCATAAACGTTTGAGATTGAGTTAGGCAGAAAGCAAAAGGATGATGAAGGGATGGAAAGACATGTGAGGGGCCGGAGTGCATGCTTGGATAATATGTAAAATATTTGAGAAAATAAAATTTTCTCCTTTTCTTTTCTTTTTAAAAATTTCATTCCATGTGCCTACATGCTTTTGAGATGATTACTGTGAATATTGTTAAATAGTACATTGGATTGATTATTACCTAACAAGTCCACACTTTTCCATATCTATATTTGTACTTATCCGCTTGTATGATGGAGACTATTTATCGTGGATTCTCTTCATCACTTCATATTCATACACACATAGTTCATATTGTTTGTATGTGATATGTCATATGAGTAGTGACACCAAACAAGTTTCACGAGAGTTTATGAATATAATTGGGTACATGAGCACCTTTCTAGCTTTTGGAGATTGTGTTGCTTATATCTTGATTGCCACTGCATCCATGCTTAATTGAATGAAAAATATGAGTTGCATTTGTTAAAAGATGATCAAAGATCCACATTTATATAGAATCCAATACTAAAATAAGTGTATTCGTTAAAAGATGATCAAAGATCCACACTCATATAGAATCCACACTAAAACAAGTGTATTCATTAAAAGATGGTCAAAGATCAACATTTGTGGATTCTCAATTAATGCAAAACTCAAAAGGTATCCATCCTACACTAAATGTTCTATATCCTTAGAGGTGGTGTATATCGCCGCCAAACAATGTCGCTTCTTCCTTGTAAATTCCTATATATTTAAGGTGATAGAACGATATTTTAGTCCTTTAGATAAAGGTTGAGTTAGCGTACATGCTATTATTTGCTCATATATTAAGCATGCATAGTTCATTTGTACCCTTGTTTGATTATCACATTTTGCAACATTATACTTCTATGTTTATGAGTTGTGTGTTTATATATGGAGTTCAATGAAGTGCTTTTCACATAATTCTTGTTTTCCATCATGTCAACTATCCTCTTACAAAAATTTCTGGATTTGCTTGTTATATCTCCACAGCCTCATTTTGATGATGTTGTGCTATATTGATTATCTTTTTTCATGTTCACTTGGAAAGCTTTGATTATTTTTCCAATAACTAAAAGGGGTAAATGTGAAAATTTGAAATTTAAAAGATGAAAATTTGTGGAAGTTAGAAATTAATTTTGAAAACTTTTGAAAAATTTATTTTTGGGGAGAAGGAGAGGAGAGTTTTTAAACAAGAGAAGCCTAGTTATAGGAGGAGCTTGAAAAACATGTATATCATGTTTCATGTATGCACACATATAGGGTTTGCAAATCATATTTCTATCTCAGAAACCGAAGTTTACATGTTTCTTATATCTCAAATATTTGTATTTTTATTTCAAAATTTTCGCTTGTTATTATCAAAATGATGAGATTGTTAGACTGTGGTTTACAATTGACTTGTCTCGATGAATAACAAACTTTTGTATTAGTCTAATATATATTTGAAATATTGTATACAAGTTACAAGAAGTTAGAATCAAGTTCGAAGTGAATAGAGCAATATGACAAGTTAATCATAGCTAATCCTGAAAATATATTAGAAGCTAAAGTCAATCTTGAGCATATGGGAGTGTCAGTATCTTTTTCATGAATCTATAGAAATAAACGGAACTTAATTCAGAGATGTATAGCTCGAAATATGAATGTTTTGTTGTCTTGTGAATTTAATGACACCTCTGTAGAACAATAGCCACACAAGAGAGTAAGATCATAAATAAATCACCGTTTCACAAAGAAAATAAGAATCAATAGCGAATACCTCAACAAAGTGGAATATACACTCTTCCTCTCATCAGTTCTAGGACTGACCTGTCGAGGGAACCTAACAAGCTATTACAAATCTCAACAGCAAAAACAAACGAATTTACGTGGTTCGGCAAATTGCCTACGTCCACGGGGCAAGGAGGGGGGATTTTACTACTTGAGAGAAAGAGAAAATAAATAGGGTTTACAATCACATAAGATCTCACAAATAAAACCCTCAAACAAACTCTCAAATCTTTCACAAATTCTCTCTCAAAAGGATGCTCAAAATCACCCCTAGCACCAAGAGCTTATTACCCCAAGCACCAAAAAGCACACTTTGAACGTCGTACCTAGATCCCAATTTATAGTACTCTCTCTCCCATCTTAGTCCTTACTCTGGCCGATGTGGGACTAATAGCAGGGAGAATTTCACGCTGAAGCAAAAAATCACGTGGGACACGGGCCCCCACGTGAACCACGAGCCCGTGAGACCGCGTCTCATGGTACTCTCTTCCGCTCGTTGCCCCCACGTGAACCATGAGCCCATGAGACCGCGTCTCGTGGTATTCTCTTCCTCTCGTGGCCCCCACACCACGTAAGCCCACGTGCTCACAATTCTCCACCTCGGTGAAGTTTCTCCCAAAACTGAGCCGACACCATAGCAACCAAATGTCCCACTTGTTGCGTCCAGTATGAAGTGAAACAATTCATGACAACGAACTCAATCCACAACAAGTCGAGAACCTAAACGAGAGTTTAAATAATCTCCCTCCATCAAAATCAACTGATCCAAACCGGCTGCATCGAAAGACTGCCTACGTATCCTCTTGCCTAAAGAATCAAGCCTCACGTAGTTCACCTAATGGCCTCCAAAGGCCTTCAATCAACTAGAAGAGTTTGCAACCCTTCTCCAATATCAAGATTAAATCTACGGCTGATAGCTTTCCCAATGGCCCCAAAGTGAAGCAAACCAAATGCCTCCACCTGACGTGAACCAACGGCCATAACCGAATCCAAACTATGTCCATCAGCTATATTCGAATCAACCAACTCATCATCTGCATCCACAACAACATGATCCCCAAACTGTGTTACCTCAGCTGGAATCCCAAACGATGCAGTATGATCTGGAGAACGTGGAGGAATCTTCACCCAACGTGAAGTAGCATTACCCTTCACCCGCTGCGATGTCCCAACGATCTGGTCAACACTCTCTACCTGCTGAGAGTCAAAAGTGACATACCTGCTCATAACAAAATCAGAGTCTCTCAAATGATAACCAAACGAGCCTCTGAATTCCAAATGTGCAATCGGATCAAATCTCACATCCTCGCTGTGACCAAATGCTGGACAACCAAACATCCAACGCAACTCAAAATCTGAAGCAGCTCCACTAGATCCAAAATCTCCACATACAGCAGTCGACGACCTATGACTAAGATGACCCAAATATGTTGAAGCCTGAACACCAAAGCCAATGCTCGACATCAAACGCCGATCCTCCTCCGGAAAGGAACGACCAATCAAATTTATCATCTCATCTTGTTGCCCCAATGTTTCCTTTCCAATGAAGTGTCTCCAACTGCCATGAGCTCGGCACAAATGCAGAAAAGAATTCCGACCACAAACTAAACGATGTATTCCCTTTCTGCCAATACACTTCTTCAACTTGTTATTGACTACTAGGACTTCAACCCAATGGGACTTGGTTGCAACCCACAAATGCCTAGAACAGTCACTAAAAAAGGAAACTAAATACCGATTACCTCCTAATGATGCCTCTTGGGAAGTCCCCCAAATGCCTGAACGAACACCATCTAAAAGACCCCTCACTATAGGAGTGCTGAACTTCATCTCGATCTTTTTGCTCATACCAACATGCTCACAGGATTTCCAATTGCAGGTCAAAGCACTCCTCACCAAACAATGTACGGCACCAATAAATAAATATCCTAGCCTCAACAAATGCCACAGTCTAGCCAAATCCAAAGAAGTCGTTAGCTCCTCACCAATCACCGTGCTTCCAATCAAATAGTATAAATTCTTCTTTCTGATGCCCTTCATCACAATCATGGACCCCTTTGTGACCTTAAGAGTTGCATTCTCCAAGATCATTCGATAGCCAGCTGCTTCCAAAGTTTCAAGGAAAATAATATTCTTCGTCATCTGCGGAACGAACCTTACATCCTTCAGTTCCTGAGTCACCCCATCACACATACGGATCCGAACTGTACCAATACCACCAATAGGACATATGTGATCATTACCCATGAACACGACATCCCCTCTTTCTAACTCCTCAAAGCTGGAGAACCAATCCCTCCTTGGGCAAATATTGTATGTAGCACCCGAATCCATCATCCACTCAGTAGAGTCGATATAACAAATTGACGGTAGTGTGGATAACGAATAGCCTGAAAAATCTGAATCTGAATTATCGTCACTAGCCTTGACAACATTCACTTCCGAAGCTTGTACAGCTTTTCCTTTATTCTTCTCGGCTTTATCTATCAACTTTGGGCACTCGTTCTTCCAATGTCCCTCTTCTTTACAGAAGCGACACTGGTTCCTACCAACACTCTTATGGTCACCTCTTTTCTTTGATTTTGAGCGGTTGGACTGCCAATGGTTTGAGTACTGCCTTGAATCGCTAATGCATCTCCGATGCCTTCTGAGGATTCACTATCACTTTTCCTCAACTCATAATTTACTAATCTTTGAGGTCACCTCCTTATAATCAATGTAGTTCTCTCATTTATCATAGTGAGGACAAACGTGCCGTAATCATCCTCCGGCAACGAACACAAAAGTAGTACCGCCTTATCTTCATCCTCAACCTCGATATCCACATTGGCCATATCTAAAAGTAACTTTGTGAAGTTATTTATATGCTCCCTAATGGAAACCCCCCCCCCTTCATCTTGAACTGGTGACACTTCCTCTTCAAGTGAAGCCGATTCTCAATGCTCTTAGTAAGATACTTTTTATTGAGCGTTTCCCATAGTTTCTTCACGGACCTCTCATTCATCACATCATAAATAAGATCCTGCGTCAAGCATGACCGAATAACTCCACAAGCCTTACTGTTCATCTTCTTCCAAACCTTATTATCCATATCTAGAGATTTCTCTTGTAACTCAATAGTCTCCTCTAAATTTTACGCATCCAACGCATCCATCACCTGGCATCTCCACAAACCGAAATTGATCTTGCCGTCGTACTTCAGAACATTAATCTTTGTATTATTGATGCTAAGATTTTGTATTGCTTTTACAAGAGACGATCCCGATGTGCTTGTTTCACCCATGTTGTAGATCTAACTCTTCAAATAAGAATCCTTCGAACAAGCCCCAAGTCAAAACCCGGAAGCTCTGATACTACTTGTTGTGCGCAGCGGAAATTTCGACAGCACCTCTACCGAACAATAACCACAATAAGAGAGTAAGATCACAAATAAATCCCTGTTTCACAAAGAAAATAAGAATCAACAACGAATATCTCAACAAAATGGGATATACACTCTTCCTCTCATCAGTTCTAGGACTGACCTATCGAGAGAACCTAACAAGCTATTATAAATCTTAACAGCAAAAATAAATAAATTTACGTGGTTCGGTAAATTGCCTACGTCCACGGGACAAGGAGGGGGGAGGGGGGAGATTTTACTACTTGAGAGAAAGAAAAAATAAATAGGGTTTACAATCACACAAGATCTCACAAATAAAACTCTCAAATAAACTCTCAAATCTCTCACAAATTCTCTCTCAAAAAGATGCTCAAAATCACCCCTAGCACCAAGAGCTTATTACCCCAAGCACCAAAAAGCACACTTTGAACACCGTACCTAGGTCCCAATTTATAGTGCTCTCTCTCCCATCTTAGTCCTTACTCTGGCCGATGTGGGACTAATAGCGGGAGAATTTCACGCTGAAGCAAAAATCACGTGGGAAGCGGGCCCCGTGAACCACAACCAGCGAGACGTGTGCCGTGGTACTCTCATCCGCTCGGGCCCCACGTGAACCATGAGCCCATGAGACCACGTCTTGTGGTATTCTCTTCCGCTCGTGGCCCCCACACCATGTGAGCCCACGTGCTCACATGTTTTAGCGAGACAAGATCGAAATAATTAGCAACAGGTTAGAAACTTGAACGAAGGTTAAAACTTGCACGAGCCATTACTTTTGACTCGGTTATTAAAATATCTATTATAATAGCTTTTCAAAAAGCTCTCAATGTGATCTATTGATCATCGATGTTTGAGAAATCATCGATGACTAAATTTTCGAGAGACATTCCAATCATCAATGACCAAGTGTGATCGTCGATGATTGAAACTCAACCATCGATGAGTAAGTTATTGATTTCAGAATTCTAATCTAATTTTGGATTCAATCTAAGCTGTTCATTGCTAAGGGTATATAGGCTTTTTCCTCACGATTTTCATGGGAATTCCTAACCTAAATCAGAGAGAGAGAGAGAGAGAAAGAGGCAGGGGGCTAGAGAGAGAGAGAGAGAGAGAGAGAGTTAGGGTTTCAATTTGGTGAAAGGATCTTGCTCAGGCTTCTCAGAAAGTATCCTCGACGTAGTTCTTTATCATTCGATTATCATCCTTTGAGGAGTGTTGCCCTTGGATCTCATGGTCGTCGTCGTTCTTCCAGATCTCTACAATAAATCTTTTGAAGAATGATCTCAATAAAAGCTGTAAGATCTTTCTGTATTGTGCTTAATTGATATTTATCTTATTGTATCGAACTTATTTTTATGGCGTACTCAAGCCGATGTGAATTGAGGGTTAACGGTGCACTCAAGCTGAGGTTAACTGAGGGATTGGTCACTAGCTAGGGCTAGGGATACTCATGGGTGAAGAGTTTAGATTAGATGATTAGTTTGGGAGAAACTAGGGTTTGGTCTTATAAACCTACTGAGTCGGGTTTGTGATTCAGAAAAATTTTCACGTAGTGAGAAAGCTCCTTCGCGAGAAGGAAGAGTAGATGTAGGATTATTTATTCAAACCACTATAAAATTCTTGTCTGTTCTGACTGTGGTTTATTCTAAGTTTGTTTTCTTTATTTACCATTTTAATTATCTATTTTATTTCCGCTGGATATTATTTGTTATACTAAAAAATAGTAAGTAATCATATTCACCCCTTCAGGCTTGCGTCTCAGATCCAATAGTGGTATTAGAGTCCAGTATCCATAAATTAGGTTTTACAACCTAGAGTAGAGATATCTAGGCTGACCGTCGCAACGGCTTTCCCTTAGGAACATGTAGTTAATCGACCAATGCTTTTTTATGGGTCAAATTGCACCTAGTGGAAAGCTCACATGAAAGTCTTCCTATTGTCCACTAATATAATGTCTAGAATATTATAGACACTGCTATGGTGAAGCCATTACTATTGCTGGCGAGACCACCTTGCTCACACCTAAATATTAGTGGACCCAGGATGATAAAAAGCTATAGTCCTTAACTGCTAAAGCAATGAATGCTCTGTAGTGTTCACTAAGTACTAAAGAATTTAATGATGTGTCGACTTGTACTACTATGCAGAAAATTTGGAATACACTGGAGGTTACATAGGAAGGGACATCGCAGGTGAAGGAAGCCAAACTTGCTTTGCTTGTTAGCAAGCATGAAAACTTTAGAATGAAGTCTTTAGAGAGCATTTAGAATATGTTAACAAGATTTACTGGTACAGTGAATAAATCAAAGGCCTTAGGGAAAGATTACGGGAATAAGGAGCTTGTGAGAAAAGTTCTTCGCTCTCTATCCAAAGATTGGGAACCAAAAATAACACAGTAGGCTTATAAGACTTGAGGATCTTGTAGGAAATCTTCTTGCGAATCAAGATTGGGAACCACTATAAAATTCTTGTCTGTTTTGACTGTGGTTTATACTAAATAACAAAGTAGGTTTATAAAAAATTTGCACATCTTCTCTTTGGAGAGTTGCAAATTTTTTTCTAAACTAACACTTGAGGATCTTGTAGAAAATCTTCTCAAGTATGAAGCATTTGAAAGAAAGAGAAGATGATTCAAAAGATAAATCTAAGAAGAAGTCATTGTCCTTCAAAGCGAAAAGAGAAAAATCAAAGACCAAGGCAGACATGGGTGTGGGCTCGAGTTCTGAGAGTAAGAAAGATAACAACGTAGATAAAATTATTAAAAGCTTAGAAGCCTTCCTCACGGTCAAAAATTCCTACATTACAAACAGAATCGATAAACTGGCGAGGTAAAGAAATACCATTCTATTGACTCTGATATTGAACCTACGAATTTTTGGTGCGGGAAATGCTGTCACTTAAGAAATAATTGCCCATTGAACAAAAAGAATTATAAAGGAAAGAGCAAAATCTTTAAGGTGGCCACATGGGACATGTTGAGCGACAAAGACGAATCGGAGAGTAGCTCGAGCGATGATGACAAAGAGTACACTGTTGTCTCATGGATAAAGAAAGTAATTCAAACAATTCCGAACACGAGAACTCTAACGATGAGGTATGCCTAACTTATGATGCATTATATGATAAATATGTTGAGATGTTAGGTCTGTTTTGAAAGCTTGCTTAAAAGTATAAAGTTGTTGAAAAGATGAATTCAAGTTTACGAAGGATAATAAATTATTAAATGATCAAATTGAAAATTGCCTTTAAACTTGAATACATCTAACAATGCAGGTGAAAATACCTCATTTAAATGCATACAATGTTCCATATATAGAGACAAGAATTCTGATTTATCCAAGCAACTAACTAAAAATTTAAGTGAAATCGAATAGTTAGTTGCTAAGGTAAATGAGCTTTTATGTGAACTAGTATAGTGCCGTGCTTTGCTGCGTGAATGTACATGCTTTAAGTTTTGAATTTTTTATTAAATAGTAGAACTATGTGTTAATAAATAAAATTGTATAATAAGATTGCTTAAAAGAAATGTAAGAATTAATTATTATTGTGTAGTTATTGTAATTGAATATTTTTCTTATAATGATCGCCTAGTGCTAACATTTTTTTAAACAAGTCCCCAAATCTAAAATTGTTCTTAAATAAAAATATTAATTCTATAAGTTCTCTTAAATATGTCCCTCCAACTTGAAAGTTATTAACTTAACTCTAAATTAAATAAGATGCATTAATCTTGCTAGCTTGTTCCCTGATGTTCTCTAGATAGTTACACTTAATACTTGCAACATATTGCAATAGTTACTTCCGTTATAATTATTTAGTAGGGTAAATTACACTAAACCCTTATGAACTTTTAGCCTCTATGAACTTTCAAAATCACACTAAACTCCTAATGACTATTCTGTTTCAAAAAACTCCCAAAAACTTTCTAAATTTTGCAAATAACCCTATAAATTAGAACCGTAAAATGACATAAAAGGCATTTTGAAAGTAATTGGGGTTTGGTGTAATTTATCTAAAAGATATTGGGCTTTCTACAAAAGTTATTATGGGTTTAGTGTGATTTCAAAAGTTCATATATTTACTGCAAAATCTGAAAGCTCATGGGGTTTACTATAATTTACCTTATTTAGTATTATAATTCTTAGTTCAAGTAATACTATTAAAATAATTATGCTATCTATATACTATAAAATATTTATTTAATTTAAATTTTTAATTATTCTCTTAAATAATTTAGTACTATAAATATTTTATAAATTTTATTATACTATCATTAACAAATAATAGTACTATTATTAATATTAAATAAATTTTTGTGGAAAGGTTAGTTTTCAATAATTTTCTAGTATAGATTATTCAGTATCATGTAATAATCTTTGAGAAAATACTCTAAAAATAATAATAAATTATTTATTTAATTTATTTAACAATATAATTCTAAATAAATAGTGTAATTCATAATTTATGTGATATTATTAAAATAATTACACTATTTATGTGATTAACTATTTATTCTATTTATTTTATTGCTCATTGAATTATATTATAATTCTTAATAGTATTTAGTAATATATTATTCTATTTATACTATTCTTTTAATTATTTTATTATAATTCATAAAATAATTATAATAATAATTAAATTGGTTACTACTAATAGTTACAGTATATAAATTATTTTATTATATTATTTTTAAACAATTAATAGTTATAATATTATTGATAATTATAATTATTTAGGAAGGTGAGGAGGTGCATAATTAATAAGAGGTTATATTTATTTAATGAAAGATTAATTAGAGATAATGACATAGTTAGAATTTATCAAAATTTGAGAGGGAAAAATGAAAATTAAAAGTTTTAACACCTCAATCCTCTTTTATAGCAGTATAGATTGTCTTCTAAATAAAAAAGTTTAAAACTAGATTCACCATCATAGTTTCAAAATGACCAACTTAAGTCTAAAAATATTGATCTAGAAAAGGTCGTGGAAAAATTTTCATTGGATTCTAGAGGTTTAAACATGATCCTTTCTAGTCAACGTTATGCAAAAGATTATTCATATGCGAAAAACATAAGAAGTTTCAATCTTCTTTTGTAAAGAAAATAATTTAACTCTATTTGCACCTTATGTGGTAGAATGAGTCATATTTTAATGAACTGTTGTATGCAATATAGAGTTAAAATAGTTAAGTAGATTTGGGTACCTAAAAGTATAATTACTAACCAATGCAAACCTATGTGGATACCTAGGTTACACCTTTACTTTTCTGTAGGTGTATAGGAAAGCTAAGGTGCAAGGCATCAGCTGACTGGGTTGCTCAAGATATATTCAAAAGACAATAATCTGTTCCTTAGACTGACCAAAAAGAAGAAATGGGTATATGATTTCTGAGATCATCAAATGAGGTAAATTGTTAGTTTTGAGATCATCAAATAAGGTAAATGGGTATATGATTTTTGAGATCATCAAATAAGGTAAACTTCTTTTAAACTCCTTTTTGTTGTTGAAGGTTTAATGATAATCTAATATCTATTACTAGAGTATCGACGAGTTATGTCTATTCATTTTTGAACCTAACCATTGTAATATTGGTTATTTTTGAAATAGATTTAGTTGCTTTCTTGATTAATAAACATGCAAATATTTACACTTTGCATCTCCATGATATTTATTCTAAAAGTGTAAAATGGTTTGGGTGCAGGAGGGATGTTGCTGATATATTTCAAATAAGGTCTCATTATGTAGGCATGGATTTATTACAAATGAATGCAATAATCGCATAAATATTTAGTTCAACAAATCTTCTCATAGAGGTAAGCTTCAAGTATATTCTATGAACCCCATTATATATATATATATATATATATATATATATATATATATATATATATATATATATATATATATATATATAAGAACTAGAGTTTCTTTGGTAGTGATGTTACGATTCTAGCACACATTGAGGAGGAGAGAATTATTTTTAAAGTTACATGTGTGGACTAGAATTGTCCACATCACTACCAAGTTCCTTTGAGGAACTTGGTACCAAGTTTTTCTATTTTATATATATATATATATATATATATATATATATATATATATATATATATATATATATATATATATATATATATATATATATATATATATAAATCTCCTATAAACTTAAGTTTATAATGAATAGTGGTGCACCAACTTTTTTATCCACTCATCTTGCCTTGAGATTTGTGATGCACAAATCTCAAAGTGGCCTTTATATCTTTCACGGATCCCAAAGCAAGATGAGTGATTAGAAAAGTTGGTGCACCACTATTCATTATGAACTTAAGTTCATAGAGCCTTGCTATATATATATATATATATATATATATATATATATATATATATATATATATATATATAGCAAATCTCCTATAAACTTAAGTTTATAGGGAATAGTATACACCAACTTTTTATCCATTGATGTTGCCTTTACATTTGTGCCATCAAGAGATGTACAAATCTCAAAATGGTCTTCATATCTTTTATGGATCCCAAGGCAACATCAATGGATAGAAAAGTTGGTGTATGACTATTCCATATAAACTTAAGTTTATAGGAGATTTGCTCTATATATATATATATATATATATATATATATATATATATATATATATATATGTGTGTGTGTGTGTGTGTGTGTGTGTGTGTGTGTGTGTGTGTGTGTGTGTGTGTATTAAGTGTTTGTTTTTTATCTTTTTATTCATATGAAAAAATAAAATTTTCTCCTTTCTTTTCTTTAAAAATTTCATTCCATGTGCCTACATGCTTTTGAGATGATTCTTGTGCGAGAATATTGTTAAATAGTACATTGGATTGATTATTGCCTAACAAGTCCACACTTTTCCATATCTATATTTATATATATGTACTTATCCGTTTGTATGATGGAGACTATTTACTGTGGATTCTCTTCATCACTTCATATTCATACACACGTAGTTCATATTGTTTGTATGTGATATGCTGTTAAGGAGTAGTGACACCAAACATGTTTCACGAGAATTTATGAATATAATTGGGTACATGAGCACCTTTCTAGCTTTTGGAGATTACGTTGCTTATATCTTGATTGCCACTGTGCATCCATGCTTAATTGAATGAAAAATATGACTTGCATTTGTTAAAAGATGATCAAAGATCCACATTTATATAGAATCCACACGAAAATAAGTGTATTCGTTAAAAGATGATCAAAGATCCACACTCATATAGAATCCACACGAAAACAAGTGTATTCATTAAAAGATGGTCAAAGATCAACATTTGTGGATTCTCAATTAATGCAAAACTCAAAAGGTATCCATCCTACACTAAATGTTCTATATACTTAGAGGTGGCGTATATCGCCCGCCAAACAATGTCGCTTCTTCCTTGTAAATTCCTATATATATAAGCTGATATAACGATATTTTAGTCCTTTAGATAAAGGTTGAGTTAGCGTACATCCTATTATTTGCTCATATATTACCGGTTATAGGCATAGTTCATTTGTACCCTCGTTTGATTATCACAGTTTTTGCAACATTCTACTTTTGTATTTATGAGTTGTGTGTTTGTATATGGAGTTCAATGAAGTGCTTTTCACATAATTCTTGTTTTCCATCATGTCAACTATCTTCTTATAAAATTTCGATTTGCTTGTTATATCTCCACCGTCTCATTTTAATGATGTTGTGCTATATTGATTATCTTTTTTCATGTTCACTTGGAAAGCTTTGATTATTTTTCCAATAACAAAAAGGGGTAAATGTGAAATTTTGAAATTTAAAAGATGAAAATTTGTGGAAGTTAGAAATTAATTTTGAAAAACTTTTGAAAATTTTATTTTGGGGAGAAGGAGAGGAGAGTTTTTAAACAAGAGAAGCCTAGTTATAGGAGGAGCTTGAAAACATGTATATCATGTTCCATGTATGCACACATATAGGATTTGCAAATCCTATTTCTATCTCAGCGAGTTTACATATTTCTTATATCTCAAATATTTGTATTTTTTATTTCAAATTTTTCTGTTTGTTATTATCAAAATGATGAGATTGTTAGGACTGTCTTTACAATTGACTTGTTTGATGAATAACAAACTTTTGTATTAGTCTAATATATATTTGAAATATTGTATACAAGTTACAAGAAGTTAGAATCAGAGCTAATCCTGGAAATATATTAGAAGCTAATGTCAATCTTGAGCATATAGGAGTGTCCGTATTTTTGTCATGAATCTACAGAAATAAAAGAAACTTAATTTGGTGATGTGTACTCAAGATATGAATATTTTAGCGGGACAAGTTGAAACAATCAGCAATAGGTTGGCAACATCCACGGTGCCGAAAACGTGTATGGGCCATAACTTTTAACTCGATTATCAGAATTATTATTATAATAGCTTTTAGGAAAGCACTCAATGTGATCTATAGGTCGTCGATGATTTGAGAATTTATCAATGACTAAATTTTCTAGAGATGTTTCAATCATCGATGACCAAGTGTGATCATCGATGATCAAGTGATCATCGATGATTAAACTTGACCATTGATGATTACGCTGCTGATTTTAGAATTCTCATCTAATTTTGGATTCAATCTAAGTCGTTCATTGCTAGGGGTATATAGGCTTTTTCCTCACGATTTTCATGGGAATTCTGACCTAAATCGAGAGAGAGAGAGAGAGAGAGAGAGAGAGAGAGTTAGGGTTTCAATTTGGTGAAAGGATCTTGCTCGGGCTTCTCGAGAAAGTATCCTCGGCGTAGTTCTTTATCATTCGATTATCATCCTTTGAGGAGAGCTGCTCTTAGATCTCATCATAATTCTCATTCTTTCATATCTCCATAATAAATCTTTTGAAGAATGATCTCAATAAAAAAGGGATATAAGATCTTTCTGTATTATGCTTAATTGATATTTATCTTATTATATCAAACTTGTTTTTACGGGGCACTCAAGCCAGTGTGAATTGAGAGTTTACACCGCACTTAAATCGGGGTTAATTGAGGGACTGCTAACTGGTTAGGGCTAGGGATACTCGTGTGTGAAGAGTTTAGATTAAATGACTAGTATGGGAGAAAATAGGATATCGGTCTTGTTAGCCTACTGAATCGAGCTTGTGATTTAGGAGAATTTCACATAGTGAGGAAGACCCTCCGCAAGAAGGAAGAGTGGGTAGGATTGTTTATCCAAAATACTATAAAATTCTTGTGTGTTCTAGCTGTGATTTGTTCTAAGTTTATTTGCCTTGTTTACTATTTTAATTTTATGTTTTATTTCTGTTGCATATTATATGTGATACTGAAAAATAGTAGGCAATCCTATCCAATTCCCTCCCCCTTCTAGCCCCCAGGCTTGCATCTCAAATCCAACACATACCATATGTTGTGTTATAGAAATGACAAGTGTTAATCCCATTTCGGAGATGACACGTCTCAAATTAACTCAGACACCAACCATCCGACCATATGAAGGTCGAGTAAAGGACGCCTTCACTCGACCTCCCAAGAGGGTCAAGTCGAGCAGCGCCCCTCACGGCCCTGCCGCTAAAACCAACTTAGTGCATTATCACCGCTTGACCGAAGTCGAAGCGCCCTCACTCATCAAATGAGTTGAAAGGTGTCTTTCCTTGGCCTCCCTCGAAAAGCCGAGACGAAAGACGGTCTTTCTCAAACCCATTGCCGATAACCAGTCACCATCGCTTTAAATGCACGGTCAGAGCCATCATTACACCACCGTCATAGTCTTAATGACTCATCGAACCATGTCAGCACCTTAACTCCCCTGTCACCGTCGTATTAATTACAAAGGTGACTCAGGCCACCCACTATCGACACCTGTAAAGTATTAGCTAAATAAGCCGACTACTTGGACTCGGCCGAAATTACACAACTACCCTTTTGGATCTACTATAAATAGGCACAATGCCTACTGCATGAAGGTATGTAATTTTCACACTACAACATACAATAATCATACTTTATTTCCTCCACCTGAGATTAATACTGACTTACCGTCGGATGAACCACTGGAGAATCCAACTCCGATCCTCTTACGTATTGTTTGTATACAGGGTCGAACCCTCTGCTCAATAATCAACCATCAAAGAAGATTAAGAGACCCTAAACTTTCTATAACTCACAATTAAACCCTATTGTTAAACATCTAACATCAACACTATACAATGTATAATTACATATTATATGGTGCATAGCTACATATCCTATTGTATATAGCTTTGTTCTTTGTATTTTATATTTCGGGTTTAATGTAAATAAATCTTGTATTTTGGGTTTATTGGAAGATAGAGAAAAAACTAAGTGGGTTTTTGGTAATGAAATGGGAGAAAAACTTTGGAGATAAGCAACACAAATAATTTCTAACTAAATTAGTCTCTTCAAACTACTACGAGGACTACTACACACAAAAGTGTGGAGTCCTTCCAACTTTGATTGTCATCAAAGTTGATGAGTCATCAAGAATCCTACAATCTACAATCTCGGGCATAATAATTTGAAAATAATTTGTAAAGTATAGTAGTAGTTAGTTATCACTGAAAAAGAAGTCTTTATAGGGACAATGAAGGTCCGATTTTCAAAGTTGGATGGTGTCACAGGGCCCTATCACGCGTGCATGTACCTATTGGGTTCCACATTTTAGCACGAGTACACGTTTATATTGTTTGATTAATTTCTTCAATACGTAGCAGAGTTCTCCTAAAATTAACAATATTATCATCTATAGATTCCTCGGTTACTCCTAGCTAGGTGGAGCAACCAAAGTGAGGTTAACGTGATCCGAACTGAACTCATGGTTTTCTAAGGAGTGAAGATGCTCAATTCAGTGCAAAACATACATGGAGGTTTGAGAGTAAGTGTAATGATTCAAGAGCGCTAATCTTTTCTAAAGATTTCTAGTAGATCGTGAATAGGGTGGAAATGAACCAAATAATTAATAAATAGTTCGATAATTGTTCGAGTAACTATTCGGTATATTGATTCGGTAGTTCATTTACCGCTAAATAAATATTTTTAGTATTCAAGTTTACTAATGAAAAGAATTTAACCAGATGTATATTCGATTCGTTTGTCTATCAAATATTCATTTAAAATTTGATCACTTATTATTTGTATTATTGCACATATGATGTCATATTTTTAACTCACTTACCATTTCTACTTAAGTTTTATGTACTAATTTTAAGACTTAAACAATCTTAAATTTATTTTCTAATGGAAATTTTGATTTAAATATATATACATCATATATTATAAAGGAATTTTTATATTTATGAATTTAAATACTATTTCAAAATCAAATTCTTTAGCGGAATAAATATACTTTGATATTCGATAAGTATTCATGAATATTCATGAATATTTATCAAATACTAAGTATTCGAGTTCAATTCAAAACTCCATATATGAATATTAGAGTTCAGATTAATTCGATAATTCTAAACAAATACAAAATAACACTTTAGTATTCGATTCGATTCGATCGTTTACCACCCTAATCGTGAATTATAAAAAGAGTTAATTTCTAATACACCTACTGTTTTACAATGGTTAATCACTTATTCAGCCTCACTTTTTATTAACACTTTGACCTCTGCATGGCTAAACAAAATTATAAAACTTTCTGTAACTAGATATATACTATAGAGATGTATGTACAAGAGATGCATGTTAAACATTTATACGAGAACAAGAGACCTCTCTATAACACACTGAAATATCGGAAATCTTTTTCAATACATTAATGTCCCATGGCATCTATGTGATTGACGCTAATAAGACAAAAGATAATTTCATTTGTATATAAAAGAATCTTATGTTAAATGAAAAAGTTAAACGTTTGGTGACAATAAGTGACGTGTACATATCATGATTGAGTGCATATGCAGTTAATCCTTAAACATGGGTTGCAACTGCACCAAATCAAAAGTATAGATCTGAATATCTATGTAGGATTTTATTTTCAAATTTTATTGATGAACTAGTCAATTTGCACAACCATAATGCGTTGATCTAAAAATTTTAAAATGAATCAAGAATGTGTTTCTGTGTACATATGAGATGTATAAGCTAAATATTGAATATATATATATATATATATATATATATATATATATATATATATATATATATATATATACATACTTTTTCTTTTTGCCCCTTCATGAATTGTAGAATGTAATATTAAAGGTCAAACACCTATTTTCATTGGTAGAGTAACTAAGTAAATTAGTTATGCATTATAACCTCACCTTTATGTGCGTGTTTGTACTTTTGTTAGTATTTAGAAGTTAGTTCGGTAAAAGATGTGCCAAGAAAAAAAATTGCCCAGAATCACTCATATGCAGTATAGCACTAATTAAGTTAGATCCCATATAAGAACTTTAAGGCCCATAAGGAGTCATACTTTTAAACCACAGAAATGGGCCGTAAACAATAATTCTATTAGCAACAAACTAAATTCGGACATATGCCCATGTTAAGTTAAAACCACTTAGAAAGTTTGGTTGTTAAGCATTGGGCGGGGGCCGCGCGTGCGCGTACCCCCTCAGCAACAAATAATGACGTCCACTCTCCCACTTGGGGAGATGGTAGGCCAGCGCACCGACAAAGTGCAATGAAGGCCACTGACCTAGGCCTGGGCCTTCTTGATCACCCAAGGACCCCGTCCAGGTAAGTATGTTTCCTAGTCGCCCATGCTGCCTATTTTATACCATCTCGACATCTTCAACTCCCTAATTCGGCCGATGTGGGACTAAACCTCCCAGACGTTACGAAGCAAGGACCGGAGAAAATTTCATATTTTTTTGACAAATTTAAACTTTATGCTGTAGATAGTTAAAAACAAATCAGTGCAAACACTAAAAAACTGTGCAAAGATAAAATCAAAAATTCACTTAATCGTTCTGAACAGCTAGGAAGTTTTGCACAGTCTCTTGAATTTTGTTTATTCCACTTAACCTCCTTGAACTCGTCTCACTTAACTTGCTAGAGAAACGGCATGAATTTTTACAGTCATATTCTAAGTGCATAATATCAAAGATGAAAATATCACTTCCACCTCCAACCCCAATAAATAAATAAAAAAAATAAAAGCTATATCTTTTATGTTTTTTACTTAATTTTTGGGATTATATTTTAAAGTAGGCATTTTTGTTATTAACCATTAACATGTAACGAGTTCAAGTGCGTTTGTTGTGAAAACTTCAAAGTTTAGTTGTTAAACGAGTGACTTAAAGTTTAGAGAGGAGTTATGTGTGAAACCCCTCAAAGTTTAGAAAGGTTAAATGAAACTTATCCATTAAAATTTTTGTACAAACTAAATGCTGGTTCAATATAAATAGTGCATATATCAATATTTGTTAGCTTTAAAATCAATACCAAGAGATGTAACTTTCTCCTTGCTCCAGGATGATTAACTTAAGAGTTGGTCAGTTTCAGCTCTACTTATACCACATTTGGTTCGTATTGATAGTTTTATAAGCTTCAATTATAGGTTTGCAGCTTTGCACATCGAAACTTATCTTGTAGTTGCAAACATAAAAATCAAACATGTGCTAAGTTTCTTATGATATAAATAAAAATAAAAAGAACTTCTTATGATATATTACTGATATGGCTGAGTAACACAAAACACCACTCATGCAGGGGTCCCATGAGGGATTAGGAGATAGACCGTTCTTTGTCCGATATTAGTACCTTAAAAAATATTTAATATTTTGGATTAGTCCCAGAAATCATTGAAATTGCTAATAAGTCTCAAATCATATAATATATTTAGAATTAGTCTCTTCGATATAAAATTCATGCAACAGCTAACCATCGTTGCATTAGTTCTTAAGAATAGATGGATAAGTACCAAAATTATCCTCAATAGGTAACTCATGCCGCCAAATTTCCTCTCTCTTTAGCTCATGTTTCATCTTCTAAGAGAGAGGAAAATCGTTGTCCCCAAATATTAACCCCAAAAAAAATCCTTCTTTTGGCCCCAAATAAGGATTAGATAAAGGTGGAAAGGGTATAACTAACGTTTCGCTCCAGAAAGTTAAAAGTTGAAGAAAGATTCTCCCACTTCAAACGAATGCTAACTAGGGACTAAATTTAAACAACTTATATGATTTAAGAGATCGTAATAAATAAAGCTAAATATCAAGGAACCTAAAATGATGGTGATGAACTAGCTTAATAAAAGTTGTAAGTGATGTGGATAGTTTGGTGAATGATCATCCAAGAATGTCTAGACTATAACATCTTAAACTAAGTGTAAATCTTCTCTGCATTTTTCCAAGTTCTATGAAACTAGAGAATTTAAAATCTTCTTCCCATATCTTCTCTAAGAACTACTTGTCTATGAGATTTTACAATTTGAATTTTTTTTCTCGGGAAGAATTCTTCAAATTCTTGGAAAATAAACAACATAAGTGGGAAAGCAAATATCCCACAAAGCCATAATCAGGGTCCAATACTTTCATTGGTTCATAAACCAATGCAAATAAACAGCCCCTTAGAAGAGGATGTCTTTTTTTCTCGTAAAGTTATGTTATATAGTAGTCGGGTTCTATGAAGCCTCCGCCTAGGCTTAGACGGTAACTAGGCTGCCCACTTAGATTTTGGAAGCGCCTAGGAGAGCATGGTCTGCTTACGTGGACATCGCCATTTAGGCATTGATCATGATTTTCTCCGTTGTAGCCTCCACGTCCTCCAACCTCCTCCAAATTCCAACTATCCAACTTATAACACATTCTCTACCTCCTCTGAACTTCAGCAAAACCTCCACTACCACCACTTAAAAGAAGAAAGAAATCCACCTAGATGTCAGTTCGGTTCCTAAGCTTTCTATAACATTAGAATTTACTATCAATTTTTGTAATTCAAAAATAAAAAATAGGAAAATTGTCTAGGCCTTGCCTAGGCTCCCACCTGGACGCCTAGGCTGTAGGCGTTGGGTCCAATGCCTAGACCGCCTAGCGCTTTTTGTAACCTTGACGAAATCTAGAAATTCAGTTTCCAATTTTTTCTTTTTCCAAGATTCCATATGTAGAAGGACATTGGAACTATAAGAAATTGACAAAATATTTTATATTTTTCCTATGCTATCTTCCATCTTCTATTTGCCAAACGCTCCTCATTAACTGTCAAGTTCAGTATAGAATAGAATTCTTCTAAACTTTTGTAGTATATAATATTTCAAAGTACATGCTTGAATTTTTGAAGGGTGTGCATGCAAAATAATTTTTGGGGCGGGGAGGTTGACGATTGGAATTATAACTGTGAATAAATACATGCAAATTGCCCCTAAACCCAAGGTAGATTTGCTTAAAATTTCTTTTTGGGCCAATAATGTGTGTGAATGCATGAATTTCTGAAGTTCAGAGTTGAGATTCACTATGTATTTTGGGTTAGCAAACCTAATCCCTTAATTTTTAAAACGGACGACTAGAATTTGATCAAAATTTTACATATTTGTAAGCATATACATATAATTAGGAGCACTCACCATGAGAGAATGAGTTGGTAATGAACAAGTGATTTTCATGCATACGTTATTTTGGATGTTGGGGTGAATTGGTTATTTTACATATTTTGAGATTGTTGAGCAGTCACAAGGAGAGAATTGGTTTGGCAGGACAAGTAATTGTTCATGTGTAAGTTACTTTGAAAGTTAAGGTTTTACATATTTTGAGATTGTTGGGCAGTCACAATGTGTAATTATTTTACCGGGAGGCAAGGTACTAAAATATAGGCACAGGGCTATTATTTGTATAATGACCCTCCTTTTCCTCATTTTGAGGTGTAAATTCTAAGGTCTCTTAATTTTACGATTTTGTACATTGCAGTTTTTGAATGAAAATTCTATTAAAAAGAAAAAACTTGAAGTTATCGGCGATATGGATGTGGGCTTGAGTGAATTCTTTTGGGGTTTGTGCTGCATAGTTATAATGTGCATAGTATTATTAATGGATTTATGTTCCTTGATTTATTAACCAAGTTAGGTCATCCACCAACTATATTAGATGCTGCTGTGTATAAAATTTTGAATTGCTCGAGGAAGCTATAGCTTTGTTTGTTCTGAGTTTATGTGCAATATTCCCGTATTTCATAATCTTTTCTTGCTTGCATTTTACACTGATGTTACATACTGCAGGTTGTTTTTTTTTAATTGAAATTTTTTTTATCTATGATCTCTCTTTGTTTACCTCTATGATAATTTCCGTCAAAATTGTGAGTAGCTCCTTCCAGTTGGTTACCAAGTGTTTACTTTTATTTTTTTGGTGGTCTAAGATCATTCTGAAGATGGTAATGGGTATCATTGAAAAGTTGAACTGTGATGGTAGTTATCATCAATATTGTTGATTGCGGATAGACCCCCGTCCCATGGCCCAAATGTGTGTACATGCTCTATAGTTCTAATGTTGCAGATAGACCCTTCGAGTGAAATTTTTGACATTTTAACCCTCAGAAAAAAGTATTTTTTTGGCAAATAGACCTCCCAAGTAGAGTCAAATGCTTCTCACTTAGGTGGGTCTATCTGCAACAATAGAACTACAGGCGTCAATCCACCATAGTAAAAGGGTCTATCTGTAAATAACCCTTTCTTATTATTTGCAGTGATGGTTGTGATCTCTTTGCTGTACTCTTTTAAATGTGAATGCCGTATGTTGCTTTCCTTGATTCTATCTTGTTGTTATGCCTCTGTTTATCAAAATTGGATAGGCTCTTGGCGTTTCCCGCCACGCTTGTTATTGTTAAGACTTAGTAATTGGATTTGTTGTGCGTGCGTATTTCCAGTTTTTGTCTTACTGTTTGCTAAACTTTGGAGTTTATAATCTTAGTTTCTTTAAATAAAGAAATAAAAGAAGAGGGAATAAGATAGATATGAACCACAAGAGAATTAAGGATTTGAAAGAGTGACTGTAAACGAAAGTTGAGCTTGACAGATAATCAAATTCTAAGTCATCAATATAAATTGTTTTATGCTCAAATCAAGGGCTTTTTAACCTTTTTCTTTTTCTGTGTGTGTGAAACATATGCCAACTCCGAACTACTAATGCATACATTAAATACAAGTTTTGATTGTTCTGAGTGAAAGGAAAAGGAGTAAAAGTATGCAAGTGTTGATTTCACAAAACTCCTCCTGACTTTTGGAGGTTTTTATCTCACAAAGTGACAAAACCCACCTGAACTTTTGGGTGTCTCACAACATCCTTTGAAGTTTAAAGGTTTTCAACCCAGCTTAGTCATTTACAAGCCACGTACTTCCCTTCCTCCAATTGCAGTTATTTTTCCCCTTCTGTTAAGGCTTGTACAGGATCTTATTAGAAAAGTTTAAACTTAGGGGAACTTTGCAAAGGCACTCCAAAACTCAAGGGGCTTTGTGAGATAAAGAAAAGTTCAGGGTTATGTAGAAAACCCCTCAAAGTTAAGGACGGTTATGCCAAATTAAGGATACTTTTAGAGGCAATGATCAATATAATTATATCCAATAGATGACAATTAAACCATGACTTATTCCTGAAAATGTAGAAAAGAAAGTTCCTACCTGTCTATAAAATCTGAAAGTTGCAAACTTCTCTTAAAATTTAAAATTACAATTAACTTTTAGAATTATTTTGTAAATTATAGACATCCCTTGAAAATTTGAAACTCACAAACAACACTAAAAATCTTAAAATTGCTACCAGTCCCTTAAATTCAAAATTACTAACAGCTCCTGAATAAGACAAACATTAAAGAAAATCCCTTTAAAAATCTAAAATTACACACAACTCCTGAATAATTCAAAATTTACAGTCAACCCCTAAAATAATCCAAAATTACAAACAACTCTTAATTTAACATAGTACAATATAAAATAATAATATTATGATGTTTAATGATGTGAGAAAGGTGTGGTGTGGGAAGTCTCATAATCCTAATACCACGAGGGGTGGAACATTCTATTATCCGTTTTGAGTATTAGAGAAAAGTCATAATCTCAACGATAGGTTAGTTCTTGGCAAACCAAAATATAGGACTTGATTGAAAACCTCGAATGGAACCAAACAAGCTAAAGGGATTGTTTGTTTTCATGTGTTTAGCAACGTTTGAATTAAAAAAAGGGACCATGACTCCACTGAACTAAAAATCATGAGTTTGTTTAGTATTTTTTTAGACTAGGGATTTGATGTTGCCATGCGAGGATAAATATATCAAATAGACCTCCCAAGTAGAGTCAAATGCTTCTCACTTAGGTGGGTCTATCCGCAACAATAGAACTACAGGCGTCAATCCACCATAGTAAAAGGGTCTATCTGTAAATAACCCTTTCTTATTATTTGCAGTGATGGTTGTGATCTCTTTGCTGTACTCTTTTAAATGTGAATGCCGTATGTTGCTTTCCTTGATTCTATCTTGTTGTTATGCCTCTGTTTATCAAAATTGGATAGGCTCTTGGCGTTTCCCGCCACGCTTGTTATTGTTAAGACTTAGTAATTGGATTTGTTGTGCGTGCGTATTTCCAGTTTTTGTCTTACTGTTTGCTAAACTTTGGAGTTTATAATCTTAGTTTCTTTAAATAAAGAAATAAAAGAAGAGGGAATAAGATAGATATGAACCACAAGAGAATTAAGGATTTGAAAGAGTGACTGTAAACGAAAGTTGAGCTTGACAGATAATCAAATTCTAAGTCATCAATATAAATTGTTTTTATGCTCAAATCAAGGGCTTTTTTTTAACCTTTTTCTTTTTCTGTGTGTGTGAAACATATGCCAACTCCGAACTACTAATGCATACATTAAATACAAGTTTTGATTGTTCTGAGTGAAAGGAAAAGGAGTAAAAGTATGCAAGTGTTGATTTCACAAAACTCCTCCTGACTTTTGGAGGGTTTTTTTATCTCACAAAAGTGACAAAACCCACCTGAACTTTTGGGTGTCTCACAACATCCTTTGAAGTTTAAAGGTTTTCAACCCAGCTTAGTCATTTACAAGCCACGTACTTCCCTTCCTCCAATTGCAGTTATTTTTCCCCTTCTGTTAAGGCTTGTACAGGATCTTATTAGAAAAGTTTAAACTTAGGGAACTTTGCAAAGGCACTCCAAAACTCAAGGGGCTTTGTGAGATAAAGAAAAGTTCAGGGTTATGTAGAAAACCCCTCAAAGTTAAGGACGGTTATGCCAAATTAAGGATACTTTTAGAGGCAATGATCAATATAATTATATCCAATAGATGACAATTAAACCATGACTTATTCCTGAAAATGTAGAAAAGAAAGTTCCTACCTGTCTATAAAATCTGAAAGTTGCAAACTTCTCTTAAAATTTTAAAATTACAATTAACTTTTAGAATTATTTTGTAAATTATAGACATCCCTTGAAAATTTGAAACTCACAAACAACACTAAAAATCTTAAAATTGCTACCAGTCCCTTAAATTCAAAATTACTAACAGCTCCTGAATAAGACAAACATTAAAGAAAATCCCTTTAAAAAATCTAAAATTACACACAACTCCCTGAATAATTCAAAATTTACAGTCAACCCCCTAAAATAATCCAAAAATTACAAACAACTCTTAATTTAACATAGTACAATATAAAATAATAATATTATGATGTTTAATGATGTGAGAAAGGTGTGGTGTGGGAAGTCTCATAATCCTAATACCACGAGGGGTGGAACATTCTATTATCCGTTTTGAGTATTAGAGAAAAGTCATAATCTCAACGATAGGTTAGTTCTTGGCAAACCAAAATATAGGACTTGATTGAAAACCTCGAATGGAACCAAACAAGCTAAAGGGATTGTTTGTTTTCATGTGTTTAGCAACGTTTGAATTAAAAAAAAAAGGGACCATGACTCCACTGAACTAAAAATCATGAGTTTGTTTAGTATTTTTTTAGACTAGGGATTTGATGTTGCCATGCAGGATAAATATATCAAATATAATTCCCTAATTACTCTGTTCCGCGCCCGCACGGGTATCAAATCAGCACAATTCTGGTAAGAGTTTGACCGAGTTTGCAAACCAAAACTGCTTCTTTTCTGAATCTACCCAAACGGCTCAAGAGAATAAAGTGGAGAAACGAGACCGACTCCTCCTCCTCATCTTTAGCATCCAAACAACTCTTATCTATATATAGGGGAAATTAAGATAGATGATCAACCCAATCAAAACCTTAATTAATCTCCGATCATCACTAACCCATCGCTATCTCACATGCCCACCCACCGAAAAACAAAAACCCACACCCAAAAAAAAAAACCAAAAAAATCATGGCTTCGTCACTGATCACAGATCATGAAGAGCACCAATGCAACCGCAGGAGCAGCGCGAGAAGTGTGCACCATTTCTGACACGACCAAGTTATTTACATCCTTTTTCGCCACGGTCGGCGTAATTCTCTTCTTACTGCAAATTCTTCCATTCCTCCGCCGGCGAGCACCTGAGCCAGCCTCGAATCACATCGGGAGATCTCAGTGAGCCCCCTAAGCTTCTTTCTAAGATCTATACTTTATTCTTTCTTTCTGTTTTAAAGATAGGCAGTAAGGTGAGTGTAAAAGTACAAGATATAATCACATATCGCTCTTTCCTAGTGCACCACATATTCGAAATACAGAGAGTTGAGCTACACTACTACTAATAATATTCGAAATGTGTAGATTCTATCAATCCAAACGTATAATTTTGGCTTTCAAATTAGAAATCTGTAGCACGAGATGCGTTGTACAGCGCATCAACTATCTACAAATAAAATCTCAAAAGGTCTCAATATGTTTTAGTTATGTATATGCTATATCATGGAAATCAATGTTTCAGAATTTCTGCAAAGTTGCTTATCTTTTTCCTCGTGATGTGTGAATAAAAATAAAATGCAGTCCATCAAAAATTTGTTTTCTCTCGAGCCCATGTTATCAGAACACATTACACAGTAAGAATTTTCAATTTGAAAATACATTCTAGATTTTAATTGATAGTATACACATCTAATTTTACTAGTAACGACACTAGCCTTACCTCAACGGGTCATGATATACACACATGCACATCTGTCATTGTATATGTTTCCATTCTTGCTATAATTAAATGAAGTGAGCAATGTCGCAGGTGGGAATGATCCTCGGAAACATTCCATTTCTAAGAACAGCTGATAGTCCCCGCGATGGAAGAGTACGGTTTCCTAGTGATAGGAAACTTCTCGTCGGCACTGTACATGATCATCGTCGGCCTTGAGATGGAACCCCTTGCCATCCTCCTGTATCGGGGGGCCTGAGGCAAAGATTGCTTTCGCTGGTATCGTGGCTGTAGAACATGCACAAAAACATGCACAAGACAGTTTTCAGGTTCATTAGTCGACTACTAGGTATTGTAGTCGACTAATCTATGCGGCCGAAGCAGGTTTTGGTCGGGAACGAGTAGTCGACTAATATGATGTAGTAGTCGACTAATCTGCGTGAGACGAACGATCTTTGGTGAGGAGCAGTAGTCGACTAATATGATGTAGTAGTCGACTAATGCAGGCGGTCGAAAACGGGTTTGGTTTTAAACCGGTTCGTTTAGAGTTTATAAATAACCCTAAACCGATTATTTGAAAGTAATCAAACACGTTTTGGAGCGACCTTTGAGAGGGTTTTGTG
Organism: Asparagus setaceus; assembly: GCA_012295165.1. Lineage (NCBI taxonomy): Eukaryota > Viridiplantae > Streptophyta > Magnoliopsida > Asparagales > Asparagaceae > Asparagus > Asparagus setaceus. Next base: position 39,535,842 of record CM022706.1, on the reverse strand, counting down.
CATCTTTGGAGAGGAGATCTTTGAGAGATTGAGAGGTTTGTTTTAGGGTTTCTTTGTGAGAACTTGTAATCCTAATTTGTATTCTCTCTTTCTATTAGTGAAAATCCCCTCCTTACCCGTGGGCGTAGGCAACTTGCTGAACCACGTAAATCTCGTGTCTTTACTCTTTTATTGTGTTTTTGCTATCGTTTGTGGTGGTTTCTCTCGCGGTTCCATGGTCCGCGCTAACAATTGGTATCGAGCTATTGTTCGATTGGAAGTGGTGTAATTTCTAATTTGAGGGGTGTTCGGTGATTCTGAGAGAAGCGGATTCACGAAGACAAGCGAGAGGATGGCGTCAACGATCATCGGTCAAAGTGGGAAAATTCGAGATTGAAAAGTTCAATGGGAAGAACGATTTTTCTTATTGGAGGATGCAGATGAAAAACTTTCTAATTTCGCAAAAATTGCACAAGACTTTGGATGGAAAGGAGAAGAAGAACAAGGATATGTCGATGAGGATTGGGAGGAGCTGGATCTCGGAAGCACGTCGATTATCCTATGCCTCGAGAGGGATGTAGCTTTCTTGGTAGATGGAGAGGAAAGCGGTACGTGTGTGGAAGAAGTTAGAGGGTACCTTCATGGCGAAGAGTCTAACTAACCGGATCTACTTAAAATCCAAATTGTATACTTGCAAGATGGAGGAGGGCTCATCAATCAGGAACACATCAACAAGTTTGATAGGATCATATCTCATTTGAAAGACATAGATGTTAAAGTAGGAGGCGAGGATCGAGCGCTTCTACTACTCTCTGAAGTCTTATGAGAACACAGTGCAAACACCGAGGCTTGTGGGAGAAAATGAAGATGGATGAGACTAAACGGCACTTCTAGCGAGACGATCTTGGAACAACTAGTGACATAGCCATGGCGATAACAGGAACAAGCGAGGATTGTTTGCAAGAGGAAGGAGCAATAGGCGAGGAAAAGGCAGGGAGGAAAGTCTAGATCTAAATCAAGACCTCTTGCGGGAAAAGGATGCTTCAAGTCGCGGTGAAATTTGGGCATTTCAAAGTCGGTAATCCAAATAAGAGAGTAGGTGGAAAGAAGAACAACAAAGGCGAGGAAGAGGGCAAGGAAAAGCGAAATACGTTTGAGAGGAAAGGGCGATAAGGAATGCTATGTCGTCCGCAGTTGGCGAGGAGATCTCGGGAAGTGGATTCTTGATTCGGTTGCTCTTACCATATGTGTCCAAATAGGAAGTGGTTTACTACCTCTGAGAGAGGCATTGATGGGAAGCGTATTGATGGGGAATAACCATGCTTGTAAAGCGGTGGGGCTAGGTAATATCAAAATCAAGATGCATGATGGAGTGGTTCGAACCTTGGCGGATGTGAGGCATGTTCCGACTTGCGGAAGAATCTTATCTCGGTTGGTGCTTTGGACTCCGGTGGTTGCGGATTGTGGCCGAGGCAGGTGAAGAGGTTGTTCGTGGTTCCTTAGTAGTGATGAAGGGTGTTAGTCACGGTAATATATACTCTCAGTGCGGCGGTGGAGGAGATGCGGCGGTTGGAAGCTGAAGGAAGTGGTGAACCCATGTGAGCACACGCGGTTATGGCATAGGCGGCTTGGGCATATGTCGAGAAGGGTCTAGTTACGCTTGGTAAGAGATGCATTGAATCCGAAGGAACCTAGCATGGATTTTGCGAGGATTGTGTGTATGGAAAGTCACCGCAGGGGTCAAGTTCACGAACGCAAGTCTAGGCGGAGGGATACTAGATTATGTGCACCGGATGTTTGGGGTCCGGCTCGAGACAACTTCAAGGGTGGTTCAGTATTATGTCTCGTTTATAGATGATTATTCTAGGTATGCTTGGATTTACTTTGAAGCACAAGAATGAGGTGTTGAGACATTCAAGAAGTGGAGAACAATGGTTGAGAACAGACGGAAAAAATGAAAACTGCCGAGATCGATGCAGATGCAGTATCTGATGGTGCTTTCAAGGAGTTCATGTCGGGAAAATTGTTCGACAGACGTCCGGGTCTACGAGAATAAGTGTGAGGCCCGAACCGAACTAGGGAAAAAGCGGTGAGTATCGCGATCTTATGCGAGTTGGGCCTTGAATGGTGGAGCGAAGGTGGCTGCTGCTTTTACATTGTGAACCGTTCACCACATTCGACATTGGATGGTGATACACCATAGGGTGTGGGTCGAGAGGAACATCTGATTATGATAGGCTCGGAATTTTGGATGTACCGCCTACTATCCGTCCAGGAAGCGCAATGGCGAAGAAAGCAATATTCTTGGGATATGCAAAGGCGTAAAAGCTATAAGCCTTTGGTGTCTGGAAGATTCAAAGTTCGTGATCAGCGAGGGATGTTACCTTTGATGAGAAATCCATGATTGCTAGGGCGTCAAGGATGATGGTGTTATGGTGGTGAGACTTCTAAGTCTCGTGTTATTGAAATAGAACCTAAAGACCAACTAGGTTCTAATCGTGCTCAAGTGGGAAGTCGTAGATGATGAGCTTGAGCGGAGGAGGTTCAGCAGAAAATACATGTGCACTACAACAACAGCAGCTCGTGGATAATTTGGCTTCCACTAGGCCAAAGCGAGCATACAAGGTGCATCGGGGCTGATCAACCCTAAAGCACTATGGGCAAGCTAATATGGTTGAATACGACTCGGTGGAGGAGGACGAGCGGTCTCCTTCAAGGAAGCTATTCGGGACAAGGATAGTGAGAGTTGGTTGGTCGCGATGGAGGAAGAGATGGAATCTCTTCGAAGAATCATACATGGGAGGTGGTCCCATTGCCCGTAGGAAGAAAAGCTATTGGTTGTAAGTGGGTGTATAAAAGAAAGGAAGATCTTTGAGCTCGGTGGTGTAAGATACAAGGCGAGGCTAGTGGCTAAGGGTTTTGTACGTAAAGAGGGTGTGGATTACAATGAGATATTTTCTCGGTGGTGAAACATACTTCTATTCGGTGCTATTGAGTATTGTTGCTCATGGTGATTTTGAGTCGATCAACTCGATGTTAAAACAGCCTTCTTGCACGGAGACTTGGATGAAGAGATCTACATGCATCAACCTCGAGGGCTACAAGGTTGAGGAAAAGGAGAATCATGTGTGTCGCTTGAGGAAGTCACCGTGATGGATTAAAGCAATCTCCCTAAGAAGGGTACAAGCGATTTGACTCCTTCATGCCGGCATGGGTTTTCCGGCGATCATGATTGTTGTGTTTACATTCTGAAGCTTCAGGAGGTAATTTTATCTATCTTCTTTTATATGTGGATGACATGCTTATTGCTTCTAAGAGCGGGGTGGAGATAGATAGGTTGAAATCTCAACTTGGTGAAGAGTTCGAGATGAAGGACATGGGTGCCGCTAGGAAAATACCGGTATGGAGATTAGAAGAGAGCGCTTAATCGACGATTGTTCTTGAGTCGAAGGGCTACATAGAGCCGGGTGATCGCGAGGTTCGGGATGCAAAGTGCTAAGTCGGTGGTGACTCCATTGGCTCCACACTTTAGGCTTCGTAATCAATCTCCCACTACAAATGAAGAGAAGGCGACATGGAGCGGTTCCTGCTAGTGCGCTTGGCGCTTTGTATGCAATATGCGGTACACGCCTGCATATTTCACAAAGTTAGTGTGGTCGTGAGATTCATGGCTAATCCGGAAAGGCGACCGGGAAGTAGTGAAGTGGGTCCTCGTGTACTTAAAGGTACCGCTGATACGGTCCGGTTTTGGTGGAGAAACATGTCGATTGACGGGTTTGTGGACTCGATTATGCGGGCGATCTAGATAGACGGCGATCTACTACCGGTTATGTATTTAAGATACATGGAGCTCTACCAGCATGCATCGATGTTACAGCTACAGCGGCACTTTCTACTACGAGGCCGAAAGTACATGGCCATGGCAGAGGGAGTGAAGGAAGCATTGTGGTTGTGGGGTCTTCTAGACGATTTGGGGATTGAGCAGAAAACGTGAACTTGTGGTGTGACAAATGAGTGCAATTCACTTGGCGAAGAATCAGTTCATCATGCTCGTACCAAGCATATTGATGTCGTATCATTTTGTGCGGATGTCATAGAGGGAGGTGATATTTCTCTCATGAAGGTGCACACGAATGAGAATCCCGCGACATGTTAACCAAGGTGGTCACAGGTAGTAAGTTTAAGCATTGCTTAGACTTGCTTCATATCGCTCTTGTTGATTTGCCCAAGAGGGTAGCGACTTCTGCGTAATGGGTAAGGTGGAGATGATTTGAGGTGAACTACGGTGAGCTTGATCCCTGGAGGGTGCACGTGAGGGCCGCGTAGTGACGCACCGGATTGGCCCGATTGGCTAATGGTGATCTCTAGATGTTCTTGGTGTTCTTCGTGTTCGTCCAAAATTTGAGGTGAATCAAATGATGTACGAGGTGGAGAATTGTAGAACATGCACAAAACATGCACAAGACAGCCAGTTCAAGAGTCGACTACTAGGTATTGTAGTCGACTAATCCGCAGCCGACGTAAAACGTGTTTTGGTCGGGAACGAGTAGTCGACTAATATGATGTAGTAGTCGACTAATATGATGTAGTAGTCGACTAATATGATGTAGTAGTCGACTAATATGATGTAGTAGTCGACTAATCTGGCAGATTCGTAAAACGGGTTTGGTTTTAAACCCGGTTCGCTTAGAGTTTATAAATAACCCTAAACCGATTATTTGAAAGTAATCAAGCACGCTGGAGCAGCCTTTGAGAGGGTTTTGTGCATCTTTGGAGAGGAGATCTTTGAGAGATTGAGAGGTTTGTTTTAGGGTTTCTTTGTGAGAACTTGTAATCCTAATTTGTATTCTCTTTCTATTAGTGAAAATCCCCCTCCTTACCCGTGGGACGTAGGCAACTTGCCGAACCACGTAAATCTCGTGTCTTTACTCTTTTATTGTGTTTTTTGCTATCGTTTGTGGTGGTTTCTCTCGACGGGCAAACTCCTGCCTCCTCACCGTATCCTACTCCATCCTCAACCGCTTCGGTGCCTTCAGAGAAATAAATGGAACAGATAGGCTCAAGGGGCCCAAATTCACGCTCATCGCCATGTTCAACACCGCATCCTCCCTATGTTGCCCACATGATAACCAAGCTCAAACTCGGCCAGTCCAAGATAAAGGTCGTTAGTGTATAATTGACCTTTCGTAAGGAAATTCCACACCTCGCCATGTCTCTCAGAACCTCGAGCCTATCGTGAATGCATTCGCTTTTGAGTCATAGTGGAAAACACGCCAAATAGCACAATATTTGAAACTTTAACACCATAATTGTCTTGTCTAGCCCCTTCATTTTTTTCCCTCGGTCTCGCTTGTTCACCAGTTTGATAAGGTACCCCATCACAAACCATACAAAGATCAACTCCTCCACAACTAAAGCTCCGTGAAGAAGGTGCAGCCAAAATCAGTATCTTAATGCGGCTTCACATGGAGAAGTTGATCTTCATATGCCTATGATGGGGTACCTTATCAAGCAGGTGAACAAGCAAACACCAAGGAAAAAAAGGGGCTAGAAATGACAATAGTGAATATGCTAATAATTTAAATATTAATTGTGCCATTTAGCCGCTTTTCATTACGACTGCAAATTGAATGTGTTCTTGATAGGCTTGCCGAGACAAGGCAGGTTGTCGAGTTTTGTCATCGAAGGTTAATTATACACTGACAACCTTTATTTTGCCGGTATACATTGATCGCTTGTTTAGGAAGGAGGGTCTGCATTGGCTTGAAGCAATCACCCCTCTTGTGATTCTCAATATGAAGGGTATTTTCATATAATCTCATTAATGATTGCTGGAAAAGTAATACCCAGTTCCTTATCATTATGTTTTAAATTTCTTTTTGCCTTATTGCAAAATTTCATTAAGATTACCAAGAGATTAATTTAGATGTAAATGTAGATCTTACTTAGTATTTTATATATACTCATACAAAGCATGTATATGATCATGAGCATTGAAAATGAAAATATTTTTTCATAGGTCGACCATTGAAGGATAATACTCCATATATAAACAAATATTGTAAATTAACTATATTCATTTCTAGATTATGATATTTATTATGTCTATTTCATATGCCTTATAAGTACAAGACTAGACCGTGATGTATTGATCTTGTGTAGAAGATTGCGGTGCATGTGGACAAGTTTGAGTCGATTTTGAGGACATTATTAAGCGGAAATGTCAAGATGAATCTTGGTAGCACAATTCTTGAACAAATTGATGTCTCAGAATATATTATTTCATTTTTATTAATTTTCAATTGAATTTTACACATCCCAAGCTGCTCATCTCACTCTAATGCATTTCTTTGACATACCTTAGAATCGATACAAGATTTACATCTAACTTCCAATCGCTGTTAAACTAAATCTTTTCACCGCAAGTCAAGTTTGAAGGCTGATTTCAACCATTTCTTCAGCATCCTCATCATCTTCAGCCTGGCCGATCACCTCCTCGCCCCTCTCTCTAAACGACCTGATCCCTTCACCCTGTGAACCAAAGTTGAGGTCAGAAAGATTCACACTAACCGGACTCTGTGAACCTACATTAGGTGTGGTCGCTGCAGCATCTCCAACCATATTATTACTGTTAATCGACCTCCCATCGTCAATACTAGCGGCGTAATCCTTGGAAGTATGAGAACTGAGATCCTTAGTATCATAGTACCAAGCCCATGTTAGCGATACATCACCACAACCAGAATCTTCTGTTAGAGATACATCACAACAAACAAATATGAATTAGTCCTCCTCTTAATTTGCTAATCTCTTTTAGTTGTAACAACTTCCTCATATCTCTCATGCCAAGCTGTACATTGTATTGCTATATATACTCGAAATCAATCTGATTGAAGTTGATTCAAAACTCTTAACTCTTATATGGTATCGAGACTCTTCTTGATTAAAAGCTCAAAAATTTTGATCCATGGCTTTTCCCCAAGATTCCAACACTCTCATCATCTCAAAATTTCCCTACCCACCAAACTCACCCATACAAACTTCACGGTATGGAGATCTCAACTCAAAGCTGCTCTAATCGACCACAATCTGCCAGTCATATTGGCGGTTCTCAATCACCTCCACATGAACTATACTAGACACCGTCGACGCAACCAAACAAGTTCCAAATCCGGCCTATCTTCTATGGTATCGTCAAGACCAACTCATCCTTAATGCCATACTCGGCAGCTGCATCGACACCATTCAACCTCATATCTCCACCGTTTCCTCCTCCAAGGAAGCATGGGAGCGATCTAATTACTCTTCTTGCTAACAAGTCTCCAACGTGTCATGTCTCTCAAGAAAGGCTCATCAACAATCCCGCGTGGCTCGAGACCCATCTCGAAATACCTTCAAGAAATGAGATCCATCTCCGATGATCTTGCTCTTGTTGACAGCCCTCTCTCCGAGGATGATTTAATTCTTCACATTCTCGCCGGCCTAGGCTCAGAATTCAAAGAAGTGGCAGCTGCGATTCGTGTTCGTGATACACCCATCACTTTTGATGAACTTTATGACAAGCTTGGTGATTACGAGCGCCACCTTAAGAAAGAAGACACTGAATCTCTCTCCCTCGCCACTGCTAACTATGCTCACCGTCAAAATCGTCCCTCACCTCGTCCTCATCACAACGGCAATCAACGGTTCAATCGTGGCAATAGGTATTCGTCATCCTCTTTCCATGGCCACTTCAATAATACTAATCCACCTCATGGCCACAACAATTGGAACAATCCACCACCCACTTCAAGCAACAACTCCTCTAGATCCAACCTCTTACGCAACTTCGTGAGCATGGTCATGCTACAAAATGTCATTAAATTAGCACGATTTCTTCGTGAAAATGATGTGCAATCTAATCAACCTCTGCAACGAGTGCAGCCCACTCCGCCCATTGCAAATGCTACTACAGTGAACCGATCCTCTCCTTCTTCATGGCTATTTGACACGGGTGCTTCTCACCATGTTACCTCCGACATTGGTAATCTTCACAACTACTCGATTATGGTGGTCGGATGAAATCAATATTGGTGATGGTACGAGGTTTGCAAATATCACACATTGGTACTACAAAACTTCACTATCCAAACAAATCTTTCACCTTAAATAATGTTTTATCGCGTTCCTTCAATCACTCATAATCTTATCTCTCATTGCAAAATTACATCGCACAAACAACGTCTCACTTGAATTCTTTCCTCTTTTTTTGGTGAAGGATCTACGAGCGGGGTGCCACTTCTTCAGGGGATAATATCAATGATGTCTCTGCATTCCACATCAACCAAATCCACAAATTCACTCCACTTTCAAATCCCAACTAGGCGAGTGGCATAGAAGCCTTGGTCATCCCTCTACTCAGTGCTTGGTTCCATTTTAAAATCAAATAATCTAGTTTCTAATTTTCCTTGACCAATAATATTCAATGTAATTAGATGCGATTGTAATAAAAGTCACAAACTTCCTTTTGTGACAATTGCTATATATACTCGGAAATCAATACAGATTGAAGTTCGATTCAAAACTCTTAACTCTTATATGGTATCGTAGACTCTTCTTGATTAAAAGCTCAAAAATTTTGATCCATGGCTTTTCCCCAAGATTCCAACACTCTCATCATCTCAAAATTTCCTTACCCACCAAACTCACCCATACAAACTTCACAAGATGGAGATCTCAACTCCAAACCGCTTAATCGCCACAATTGCCACCATATTGACGGTTCTCAATCACCTCCACCGCGAACTATACTAGACACCGCCGACGCAACCAAACAAGTTCCAAATCCGCCTATCTTCTATGGTATCGTCAAGACCAACTCATCCTTAATGCCATACTTGTAATGCATCGACACCATTCAACCTCATATCTCCACCGCTTTCCTCCAAGGAAGCATGGGAACGCCTAATTACTCTTCTTGCTAACAAGTCTCGCCACGTGTCATGTCTCTCAAAGAAAGGCTCATCAACAATCCACGGCTCGAGACCCATCTCCGAATACCTTCAAGAAATGAGATCCATCTCCGATGATCTTGCTCTGTTGACATGACTCTCTCCAGGATGATTTAATTCTTCACATTCTCGCCGCCTAGGCTCGAATTCAAAGAAGTGGCAGCCATGATTCGTGTTCGTGATACACCCATCACTTTTGATGAACTTTATGACAAGCTTGGTGACGACGCGCCACCTTAAGAAAGAAGACACGAATCTCTCCCTCGCCATCGCTAACTATGCTCACCGGCCAAATCGCCCCTCACCTCGCCCTCATCACAACGGCAATCAACGGTTCAATCGTGGCAATAGGTATTCGCCATCCCTTTCCATGGCCACTTCAATAATACTAATCCACCTCATGGCCACAACAATTGGAACAATCCACCACCCACTTCAAGCAACAACCCTCTAGATCCAACCTCTCTAACTTTGAACCGTCATGCTACAAAAGAGTGTTAAATTAGCACGATTTCTTCGTGAAAATGATGTGCAATCTAATCAACCTCTCAGAACGAGCCACTCACCCCATTGCAAATGCTACTACAAAGGAACCGATCCTCTCCTTCTTCATGGCTATTTGACACGGGTGCTTCTCACCATGTTACCTCCGACATTGGTAATCTTCACAACTACTCATTATGGTGGTCCGGATGAAATCAATATTGGTGATGGTACGTTTGCAAATATCACACATTGGTACTACAAAACTTCACTATCCAAACAAATCTTTCACCTTAAATAATGTTTTATGCTCCTTCAATCACTCATAATCTTATCTCATGGTAAAATTTGTCGCACAAACAACGCCTCACTTGAATTCTTTCCTTTTTTGGTGAAGGATCTACTGAACGGGTGCCACTTCTTCATGGGATAATATCAATGATGTTCATCGATTCCACATCAACCAAATCCACAAATTCACTCCACTTTCAAATCCCAACTAGACGAGTGGCATAGGCGCCTTGGTCATCCCTCTACTCGAGTGCTTGGTTCCATTTTAAAATCAAATAATCTAGTTTCTAATTTTCCTTCGACCAATAATATTCAATGTAATTCGTGCGATTGTAATAAAAGTCACAAACTTCCTTTTGCCGACAATTCCTTAATAAGCTCCAAACCCTTACAATTAATCTATACTGATGTTTGGGGCCCAACAACTTTATCTTGTGATGGTTTCCGCTATTACCTTATTTTTGTTGATCATTATACAAAATATATTTGGCTATATCCCATGAGAAAAAAATCTGATGTCAGTATTCTTTTTCCCAAATTCAAATCACTTGTTGAAAAGTTCTTTCAATTACCATTGATCTCCATCTACTCGATAATGGCGGGAGTACAAGTCCTCGCCTCCATTCTAACCACTTCGTGTTTCTCACTTCACTACCCTCCACATACCAACATAATGGAATTTCGAACGCCGCCATCGCCATATAGTAGATCAGGCATTTCGATGCATATCTGATTCTCCCTTTGTCATATTGGTCTTATGCTTTCCAAACCGCTGTCTATCTCATCAATTCCTCACGGTTATCCTTAATTTTCAATCCCCATTCGAAATGCTTTTCATCGTGACTCCCAACTACAATCGCCTCAAAATTTTGGATGCCTCGCTATCCTTGGCTCCGCCATACACCTCCTCCAAACTACAACCTCGATCAACGCCATGCATTTTTCTCGGCTACTCTACCACTCAATCCTTCCACAAATGTCTTGATCCCATCACTCACAAAATTTACATTTCACGACATGTCAAATTCATTGAAAATGTGTTCCCTATGCAAGCTCCAAGTAGACATCATGTGCACTCTCCGCAAGATTGGCTCTCGGTTGTGGTCCGAACTTGACTTCACCAGCCCAACAACTACCACAAAACTCCTCCAAACCAAAACTTTCGCTCCATATCATCTCCCCCTCCTTCGCCTTCTACAGATACTCAAATCCCCATCTCAATGAATTAAACCATACTTCTTCAGCCTCCTCACAACCTTCTCCACACTCTCATCCAACTTCAGATACCAACATCCCAACCTCAATTTCACCAAACATATCCACTGCCTTTTCCCATCTTCATCTCCCACTACTATTCCCTCACCACAACTTCCACCAGCTCCACATATTCCCAACCCACGTTCAACAATGGAGCGCAAACCTAATTCCAAGTACTTTAACTCGATGTACATCAATTATACTACACTCCATCCCATACCCACAACCCTAGAGCCAACCTGTATCTCTCAAGCCATGAAAGACCCCAAATGGCGTGCCGCCATGTCTGAAGAATTCATGCACTCTTACGGAATGGAACATGGAACCTTGTACCCAAGTCAAACCAAAATCGATTGATGCAAATGGGTTTTTCGATCAAACGAAACTCGATGGCACCATTGCAAAATACAAAGCTTTTGTGGCAAAGGCTTTCATCAACGCTCGACTAGACTACTCATACATTTAGTCCGGTCACTAAACCGACTACAATTGATAACTTTGTCTCGACTCTCTCATGGTCGGCTCTTCACAACTCGACATCAACAACGCCTTCTTGCACGGTACTCTGAACGATGATGTCTATATGGTTCAACCTCCAGGCTTCATCCACTCATCACTACCAAACTATGTATGCAAACTACAAAAGGCATTGTACGGTCTTAAACAAGCACCTCGTGCTTGGTATCAAGAGCTCAAGTCCTATCTACTTCAATCTGGTTTTACCAACTCGGTGGCTGATGCTTCTCTTTTCATCTACACCAAGGCCACTACCATTGCTTATTTTCTAGTATATGTCGATGACATAATCTTAACCTAATAACAAACCTTCTTGGAATCATTTGTTCATCAACTTGGGCAACGGTCTCTAAAAGACCTTGGCACTCTACATCATTTTTAGGTGTGGAAGTTATTCCTACACATGACGGCTTGTTTCTATCTCAACACCGCATATCAATGATTTACTACGCGCCTTTGCTATGTGAGCTAAGGAAGTAAACACTCCAATGTGTAACACTACTCCCTCATGCTTCACGATGGCTCCTCTCCCGCTGATCCAACACCGTATCGCAGCTAGTTGGTGCTCTTCAATATCTCTCTCACTAGACCTGATGTATCCTTTCACAGGAATCGCTTGTCCCAATTCATGCACTCCCCACCGAAAGATTGGACGGCTCTCAAACGTATTCTTCGATACCTAAAGGCCACTATTCATCATGGTCTCTATCTTCGCCGAGGAACTCTAAATATTCACACCTTCAGCGACTCTGATTGGGGTGGCAATCGCGGATAATGGTCGCTCAACAACCGGCTACATTATTTACCTCGATCAAATGCCATTTCCGAAGTCACTGACAAATCAGTTTCTAGATCATCATCTAAGTTGAATACAAAGCAATTGCCAACGCAATCACGAGGTCCTATGGATAAAAATCTTCTTCATGAATTAGGCATCCATCTCAAGAGCCTCCTTCACTATTTTATGCACAATACTGGTGCAACTTACCTTTGTTCCAACCCGTCTTTCACTCAAAATGAAGCACATTGCTCTTGACTACCACTTTGTTCGAATGTGTCACCAACAGATCTCTACGTACATCATATTAGCACAAAAGATCAATTAGCGGACATCCTCACTAAAGCAACTGGCCGGAAACAATTCTCACTTCGCCTAAGATCGGAGTCACCAATGGTGCCTCAATCTTATGGGGCGGTTAGCTTATACATCACCACAAACTGTAATCTTCGTTAGAGATACATCACAACAAACAAATATGAATTAGTCCTCCTCTTAATTTGCTAATCTCTTTTAGTTGTAACAACTTCCTCATATCTCTCATGCCAACTGTACATTGTATTGCTATATATACTCTGAAATCAATACAGAGATTGAAGTTCAGATTCAAAACTCTTAACTCTTATAGCCCATTCTTTGATTTTCGTCCATAGGGAATTCTGGGACGCGGTGATCTTGAGCTCGCCCCATTCTCTGTAGAGGAACGTGACCAGGAAGATGAGGAGAGCGAGGGAGGAGACACATCCAGTGATGAGGAAGAGGCCGCCCAAGCGAAGTTGAGGCTGCTGGAGGTGATGCTGCTCGCCGGAGGGGCAGGTGGTTTTGTCACGAACCATTTTTTCTCGATTGTGGCAATGGAGTCAGCCGTTACATTGAGGATGGCTCTTGAGACGTCTGATACAAGAGGGGAGCCTCTCGAAAACCTGAAAGATTGGAAAGAATGCATCAATATTAGAAGTGGGAAAACACACTGATATGGAGGACGAGTGTTGCTTATTATAGCTTGTCTGTCTTGATTTTTGGTTTTTCCGTAAAAGTGTGATCAAAACTGTTGATTATATATCAGATAAGATACTTGTGTTGCATTATTATTGTTTCATAAAATTGTGATAAAATTGATGATTATATATAGCATGTGTTTAATTCATAGGAAACATGAACTATGCACAATTAATCGGATATATATGATATATGATGATATTTCATAACTTACAAATCCAAATCCGTCGGTCTTGTAAGTCCTGCCCACCATCGTATAATCCTGGCAATGCTCCGACAAGAACAGCTTAAGGTACGGTATTCGTCGAAGATCGCTGCACTCCTCCGCTCTTGCTGCCGCTGAAAGAGCCCCAGCGCACTCATCAAGGCTGCTGTAGTTCTTGAGCTTGTTCCCCTCGAACTTGAGCTGCTGCTTCAGGAGCCCAGTGACGAAGGAGGCATCTTGGTATCCGATGTAGTCGCCATTCTTGATGAGATCGCTCAGGTCGGTGACTGCTGGCTGCAGCTGCTGCACGGTGAGCATCGATGTCAGGCTGGCAGTGTAGCTTGATGTTAGTATCAACACCAAGAAGACCCAGATGATCACTGCGAACCTCGACAGGTTGCTCTCCAATCTCTCCTCTGCGCACACAGAAAATTTTTAGTTACATACAAGCCAATCCATCAAAACTTTAAAGTTGGGGTGAGAATTAGACATGCTAAAAATCTAGTTGTAAACATACGACTGACTAATAACGTATCTTACTATGAGCGAAGACTAGCGTGGAGAAGGCAAAGTAGAAAATTGTGCCCATCTGCTGCCGACGGAGGCCCTCGAAACTTCGTTGTTGATCGATGCTCGATCACCCACGACGAAGCCGGTGAAGAAAAAGAAGGCGAGGCTTGCGAGCGGTCGTCGTCAATGGCTAAAAGATCCATCGTTCTTACTCTTGTCCTCTTTCGGACAATCATCGACACACCCGATTAAATGCGGAAGAGTGAAGTCACATTACAAGGACCGGTTAGCGATGATCGTCGTCTCTCCTCTTGAATCAAACACCTAAAATTTTAAATCGGTACAATCCAGTATGACGGATGTTTAAATGTTTCATTGCCACTAAAAGCAGAATAAGCAAATAAAGGCAGACAATTAATCTAAATTTTGTGACATCTTGTTTTATTTTTAGGATTTATTGAAGAACTTAAAAGCCCAATTTATACACTAACCTGGTAGTAGACCGAGACACCAATGCATCATACTAATCACCATCAAAAGGCACGCCCTCTATGTAACGGAATACGTAGCTTTAATAACGGCCTTGTAAGAATACTGTTATTTCATAACCCGATAACCCCCAACAAGGGTAGTTATAGTAACTAACCCATCCCAAAAATAAAAACTCTCTCCCTCTTCTGGATGAACAGTAACTCTCTCGTGAACAAGAATCCGAGAGTTCGACATGAAAATATAGCCATCAAAACAAGAGAGTCAAAGAGGCATTTGAGTTGTGAATTATATTTCCGCCACATCAGAACGGAGTTCGACGGCGACATCGGAGCGATGAATCTAGTCAAGGAGATAAAGATCTTGGAATGCTTTGAATCGGTAACTTTTAATTCCGCATTTTCTATTCGTTGGTTATTCTCTAAATATAACATTGGTATCAGAGCCATAAGGCTAGATTTCGTGCTCTTTGATAAGTAAGATCATTATATACCCATTAAAGAAAGCTTGTTAGATGTTTAATGGAAACTTTTAATATACTTGTTGTTATGATCTTATATTCGCACGAATGATAGATTATACAATATTGATGATCTCTGCAAAATTTCGTTTAAAACTGTCATGTGGCTTGAGAGATATTAAATTTTGAATTTTGATACGTTCTTGAATAGTCTGATGTTTGCAGTCATATATCTCTATGGTTACTAACTTTTTTGATCGGTTATAAATCCCTATGTGTAGATCTATGTGAGAGCTTTCCATAGACATATTATTTGCATTTTTTGGATTAACGATCGAAAAGTTATGCTCATTCAAAGTTGAGATGATGCAACCTAGTTTAGGGTGAAAGGTTGAAGATGACATGTGGTTTTTGCAATTCGACCCCTGAATTTATTTTTTATTGCAGACATGATAAAATCACAGTTATTACTAAATTATACATAAGCCCTTATATTACCAGAATTTTGTAAACAGAACCAGAATCTGTTTTGTGTAAAATTACGGCGAAACCCAAAGTTTACGAAAACTTGCAATCAGACCCAATTTTTTTTGGTGTAAACTTACAGTTTAGTCTAAAACATTTCTGTTTTTCGCAAACAGACCCAGTTTCTGGAAAATTGCAGTTTTGACCCATTTTGGGAAATTTACAGATTTGACATAATTTCTGGAAAATTACAGTTTAGCCCAGTTTCGTATAAAAATTACTGTTATACCCAGAAAATTTTAATTAATTGCAATTTGACCCTATTGAAGTCTATAAGTTGTTATTTCATGGCATGTTTAGCATAAAATTAATTGTATTTTTTTTACAAATTAATTAACATGCTTAATTATGTGTTGTTAATTAGCATGCTTAATAACATGTCATGATATATATTTGAGTGGGAGGTTTTAGGTTGGTAGAATATTTTTCTAGAAAATTTCTCGCCTAATTCCTAGATTTTAAGACAATTGAATGATTTAATAATGATAAAACTTTGTTAATGGGAGATGATGGATGTATTACATTTCTTTCGATTCCATGACTCAATTAGATTATTATTAAATTGTTCAAGGTAATGCAAAGAAAATGTTGTATGAATTATGCTAGTTATTAATTGTGTGCCATTTATTATGTTTCTAGTTGATTATGGCTGCTACCAAGAGCATCGCTGTCGACCTCAATAAGGGGAGAAACCGAATGAGAAAAATTATGATGTTTCGCATCGCGAAGATTCAAGATCTCCTCGAGGAGCAAGATGCCGGAAACCATAACACAACGCTGGATCAACTCGAAGTCAGCAACACCGCAAAGATAAGCGTGATCATGAAGCCTTCCAAGCTTGGAAGAGGAAGGACCGGTTGCCGTGATATTGATGCCGAAAGCAAAGATGAGATGATATCATGCCGCTTTGAGAGGTATCTCGGCTACTATGGGCCAGATGCCGTTAAGCTCCAAGATGGTGGGACTTCCACTACTAGACGCAGCCACACTCAAGTTTGACGGTTATAAGAAGCCATGATCATTCGATGAGGCAAGATCTTACCGTTATGTCAAACATGATTAACGAAGTTGAGAGCGGCAGACATGAGCTTCGATGAACAACAGTTCCCAGCCATCCGCTCTCTACCTAGCTCATGGGAGCACATGCGGTTAACCTCACTCATAATGATAACATCAAGACTTTTGATGATGTTGCTCGCCATGTGGAACTCGAGGAGGATCGCCTCGACCGAGAAACCCAAATGGAGGCATACATGGTCGAGGCTAGCTCGCAGACATTTGGCTCTAAGCTGAAGAGGTAGAGGTGGAGCACCTAAATGGGGTAGAGATGCCGGACCAATCCTAAGAAGGCTAGATATGCTAACAAGCGGACATGCTGTGGCAAGAAAGACAAGACTAAGATGGCTTGTTACAATTGCAACAAGTTGGGTCACTTCGCTCGTGAGTGCACTGAGCCGCAGGTATGTGATACAACGTCCGACTCTACTATATTTGTTAGTAGTTGTTTGATGCTTGCTTAAACTGCCTTTATTTGGATCAGATTCAAAGAACCCACCACATAGCCAGAGATCGGACAAGATACGTGGAGTTTCGGCTTGATTCCATTGAGTAGACGATTTACATGGGAAACAACTCCAAACAAGCAGAGGTCCGATCGGACACCGCAAATTAGATTTGCAGGTGGACGACGCTGTATCTTCATGACGCATCAGATGCACCGACATCCGCTAAGTCTTGTTTCAATTCTAGTCCTTCTAGGTTTAGGTTTTAAATGTGTGTTTGAAAATGGTTGTGTTATGTTGTATTTGGGAACAACTTATTATGGTTATGGATATTTGTCGATGGTTTTATGGTGTTGGACACTATTTCTACTTGTAATAATATCGAGTTGTTTTTCTTTTATTGCCTCTTCTAGCAATAATATCCGATGATTTAAAATGGCATGCTAGATTAGGACATATTGGCCAAGAGAGAATGAAACGGTTAGCTCGAGAGGGTCTTCGGCCCACTCGCTAAAGTTGACTTGCCTACTTGCGAGCATTGTTTGGCCGAAAAATAACTAGAAAACCATTTGGCAAAGTGAGCCACAATACCCCCGCAGCCTATTCATTCGCACATCTCAGGCCCAATGAATGTGAGCAAGGCATGGTGCATCATATTTCATCACATTCATAGATGATTTTACTCGATATGGTCATGTCTATTTGATCTCCCACAAGTCGAAGCATTCGATTGCTTCCAACGCTATATTAGATTGGTTGAGAATCAATTAGACGTAAGGGTTAAAGCTCTTAGAACTGACCGCGGGTCGTGAATATCTATCCGAGCAATTTGAGAAATTGTGTGATGAAAAGGGATAGCAAGATGCCTAACTATTCCTAGAACTCCCAACAAAATAGTGTTGCAGAGGAGGAATAGAACCCTTCTTGACATGATTAGATCGATGATGGCGCAAGCTAATTTACCTATCTCTACCGGGAGATGCATTATTGATCTGCACCTACATCCCAACCGCCCTCTAAGTTCAGACCTTCCACTCCACATGAGCTATGGACCAGTGAAAAACCTGATTTAGGTAATTTGCGACCATGGGGATCAGCAGCTTTTGTTCACCAAACTTCTCATAGGTATGGGAAGTTGGGTTCAAGAGGAAAGAAATGTATCTTTATTAGATATCCTGAATATTCTAAGGGATATGTTTTCATTGGTGAAGAAGTTGATGGAAGTGTGACAGAAATTGAGTCACGAGATGCCACCTTCCTAGAGGAGGATTTTCCTAGCAGAGGCGAGGTAACTAAGGATTTTCAATTTTATGAATTGGAAATCTCAGATTCTGTCACTCATGACAAATCAATTGAGCGAATAGATGAAATTCCTCATCCTCACGTGACTAGTGGGAGCGGCACATCTGGTAGCCCAACTCAAAGGGAGAAATCAAATGGAACCTCAACCACGAAAAGTGCTAGAGGTATTCCCGTCGTCATTTTGAGATTGAGGGGGAGGCCTTCATGATAGCTCCAATGGATGATGAAGAGCCTAAAACTGTTCAGGAAGCTCTTGCAGGCCCCACTGCTAGGGAATGGATCAATGCAATGCAGGAAGAAATGGAGTCTATGAATAACAATCATGTTTGGGACTTGGTTGACCTTCCGCCTGGGCGTAAAACAATTGGGAACAAGTGGGTTCTCAAAATAAAACGCAAGGCAGATGGATCTATTGATAAGTATAAGGCCCGTCTTGTGGCTAAAGGCTATACTCAAAAGGAGGGAATTGACTATGAGGAAACCTTCTCACCAGTTGTTAGGTTTGTCTCGATTCGTCTCATTCTAGCTATTGTCGCAAATATGGATCTAGATCTCTATCAAATGGATGTAAAACCGCATTTTCAATGAAGAATTGGATGAAGAGATCTATATGGACCAACCTCGATAGCTTGCGGGCCAAAGGTCAAGAGCGCAAAGTTTGCAAGCCCGCCGATCTATATATGGCCCAAACAAGCTTCAAGACAAGGAACCTTAAATTTCATCAAGCCATTTTAGCAAATGGGTTTATGATGATGAAGGAGGATCATTGTGTGTATATCAAGAGGTCCGTAGATATTTTGTGATCCTATCTTTGTATGTGATCGACATACTTTACGGAAACAAAAGGAGTTGATTGATGCCACTAAAAAGTGGTTATCCTCCAATTTTGAGATGAATGATATGGGTGAGGCTAGTTATGTTCTTGGAGTAAAGATTGTTAGAGATCGCTCTAAAAACTTACTTGGTTTGTCTCAAGAGACTTACATTAAAAAGATGCTTGAGCGATATCAAATGCATAACCCAAACCCATAGATATTCCCTGTGGAGAGAAATTTGAGCCTAAGCCTTGATATGGGTCCTAAGACTCGTAAGAAAAGGAAAAGATGTCAAGAGTTCCCTATTCCAAAGGTTGTCGAAGTCTCATGTATGCTATGATGTGTACAAGACCGACATATGTTATGCCGTTGGACTTGTCACCGATTTCAAGCAAATCCGTGACTTATGATTGAAGGCGGTCAAGAGGATTTTGAGATATCTTAGAGGGACATCAGACTATATGTTGTGTTACTATGGTAGAGATTTGCGCTTAGTAGGTTACGTGATGCCGATTGGGGAGGTGATGTAGATGAGCTAAATCAACATCGTAGTATGCTTTTCTCGCCAATAATGGCGCCATATCTTGGAGCAAGAAGAAGAAATCTTGTGTAGCCCTATCTACCATGGAGGCAAGTACATAGCATGTTCCGCAGAAGCAGGTGAAGTCGCGGTTGAGGAGATTCATGCAAAGACTTAGAGATTATCACCGATGCATCCGATCCGCGGACAATCAACCGTGATAGTATGGCCGCGACTTGCCTACTCTAAGGATCCCAAGTATCATGGGAAAACCAAGCACATACAATCGAGATATCACTTCATCGAGCATTATGATGGCTAAGGAGGTAGTCTTACAACATATTTCTACGAGTCGATGGTTGCGCATCCATTTACCAAACCTATTGTTAGGGATTTATTTGTTTCACATGTTAAATCTCTAGGACGCAGAGAATATGACTATACTTATGATTTGTTGACTACTTTATATTTTGTATTATGAGATGATACATTTGTTGCACTTGTATGATGGATTAAATCGAGTAGATATATATTCACATATATTTATGGCACAAAGTATCATTTGAAAACTAGCAAATTCTAAGAAGTATGTCGATAGGTTAAGATTGGTTCTCTCACACTAACAATCGCTTTGGCCGATGAAGCGAAAGCAAAGATGAGACATATGTTAGTTATTGCGCTATGAAAGCCAGTATAACTCAAATTTTAATGTCACTTTGGTAAGGGCCAAGATGAGGTTTTTTAAGAGAATAGAGACCACATGAATGTTTCCCCACCATTCATGAAACCTATACATAAGGCCGTACGAAATTTATTTGCCTGAAAGTGAGCAAATGAGTATCTCGAAGTTAGGCTTTATGACGCGATCAACTAAGACTCCATGTTTAGAGTTTAAGACATACACTCTAAATTGGTAGAGTTCTCCACCGTAGCATGCATTTCATACCGCATGTGCTTAGACCAAATAAGGAAGTGAGTGAATGGGTCCGCTTCCTCATTGTGTGAGTCCTAAAGGTCAAAAATGATCTCATTTGTACCTATGTGACTTTTGACTATGTCATAAAGTGGAGAGTTAATGATAGCTACTCTAGTGTGTTACCTCTGGTCATGATTGATCTCGCCTAATGGGACATTCGGGCAAGCGCTAGCTCGAGACTAAGTGGCATGAGGGCTTAAAGGAAGACTAATCTGAATTACACACATCACTTGTATTCACCGGTAGCCGCTTGTGTCGCTTTAATGCCGCCAGACACAATTGTGGATACATGTGAAGTTTAGAAAGGATTGAGTGTGGATCTAGTGAGGGATTTAGATTACTTAATTGCGGTAACCAAATAAGTCCGGGTGCCGCGATACACTATTATTTAATTCATATTTTCGGTTGATGTCTCCATCCCGACCCTAACGGTTTCTAGTTTGGAGCTCCCGCAGTGTATTCACGGTCGCATCTACTCATTTGTCAGTATGAACTTGACTCAAAGTTTAGCTATTTCAACGCGATGAGGTTGGTTATGCTCGCCATGCGAAAGGAGATGTAAGAATACCTGCACGCCCATAACCAAGATAACCCCCAACAAGGGTAGTTATAGTAACTAACCTATCCCAAAAATAAAACTCTCCCTCTTCTGATGAATGTAACTCTCGTGAACAAGAATCCGAGAGTTCGATTATGAAAATATAGCCATCAAAACAAGAGAGTCAAAGAGGCATTTGAGTTGTGAATTATATTTGCCATCAGAATCGGAGTTCGACGGCGATTATCGTGAGCTGCGCGGAATCTAGCCTACGGAGATAAAGATCCCGAACGCTGAATCTAGAATTTAATTCGCATTCGATTCGTTGGCTATTCTCTAAATCTAATGTGCCTCAAAACATCAATACAAGATCCCGCTGCGTCACCCTCCCCGATTTATCCGCTTTCACATCTACTAACTTGTTAAACCCGTCCTTTATTGGCACACCTATCTTTAGCTTCTTCCCATTCGTCGATATCTCCCACCCCTTCGGCACCTCCTTCAGGTCACCGGGCCAAATCACTATCTTCAGGCCTGAATCCGACCCGTTACCGTTATTTAGAGTCTTCGTTATTTTCGCCGCTGGTGACCAGAACCCGACGGTTCTGCCTCCTCCTTTTCCTACAACATTGACTATTTCAAAGGCGGAGGACTGCAGTTGCCCGTCTACGAGTTTAAAATCTCTCGCCAAACCGCGGAATTGGGCCCTCGAGATTTAATTCAGAAATTTTGGCCCACTTCTTGATACCCCGAGTTGGGCCAAATCGTCAGAGCTGGTATATTGTGGGGCCCGCTAAGGGGACTGTTGGGTTGTCACGTGCGAATCTCGCGCGCCAGCGGGAGGTGAAGGAGGCGAGCGCGTTGGACTGTGGCATGTGCGAGCGCACCCCGAGCACGCCCTCCATGGAGTCTAGCACGGTGGGGCCCAGAGTTTCTAGAAGGTTCGTAACGTCGTCGGTCGCTATCCAGACGTAGCCTGCGCTCATTAGCCCTGCAGCTTGAGCCTGCAACCACACAGTGTGTAAATTATTCTTGAACATTTAATGTTTTAAAAGTAAATTTTATAAATAAAAAATCATTAACCCCGCAACAACAACCCCAAAAAAAAAAACAACAACAAAAAGGCCCAGTTTGAAAAACTCCCTAAACTTAATAAATGTCAACTTAACCCCTTACAAGTTATCGCCATGTAACTCCGCTCAGTCTAACATTGCACATGATAGAAATGATTAAAATAATTCTAATAGGAAAAAATATTCCTTCTTGTTCTTTTTAATATTTTAATAGTATAATGCATATACGCATTATCTGAAAGAGAGCTGAGCCAAGGTCACCATCATATGCACACAAAAACCCTCGTTTGCATCGACATGAGCTTATACAACTCCGCATCGAGCCAATCGTCCGAAGCGTTCGGCAGCACAACGCTGCGGTATGGGACCCGAACATCCACAGAGTTGAACTCATCGACAAGGAATGTGACAATGTCGGATCCGTAGTTGGTATCCTCGTAGACGACGACCTCCCGCCATCCGAGGCTAACGAGGGCTACACCGCGACACTGGGACGAGTCGTTGAGGGTGGCACGGACGAAGAAAGGGGTGCGGCGGAGGAGAGTGAGGGGCTGGTGACCGAGAAGGAGACGATGGAGACTTGGGAGCGCAAGCAGTGCAGGCTCCACTTTAATTTGGTCCAAGCGCAGGTTATCTGCCGATGATTGCCTGGGCATTGACGCTTTTCAGTAGGTCAAGAGCCGCAGAGACAGAATGCACAAATTAGAAGAAATGATAATATTATAATTAATCAAAAGGAACAATAACAATAAAGAAGTATGCGATGCATAACATAGTTTAAAACAGAGCTGATTAATGAAAGAATAAGATTCAAAAAATTCGAATAAATCTTACTATTGTTGTCACATCTCTTAATACGAATTTTACATAATTTTAAGAAATATTTTTACTGGCATTTTTTGACCAATAAAATAGTAATCTTCAATTTATTATTTTTGTCATTACTAATAGGAGGTCAAGGATTTAACCTTGAAATGCACTCATTTTCCACACAGTTTGCGTCGTCCTCTATAAAACAACTAATGATAGGACAATATGGGCCCCGTGATGTATCCTCGTCATATAAAAATACAACTTAATGCTAATTAAAGTATAAAATATGCTTATAATAAATGACAAAAGTAACGGGACTCAAAAAATTCATGGCTTTCTACTTAGTATTACTTCAAATGAGGACACCTTTACTATTTAATTGATTGATGACAAAAGTAATGAAATAAATCTTACTATTTAATTGATGACAAAAGTCATGAAATAAATCTTTGTTATTGTTGTTATGTCTCTTAATACAAATTTTACATAATTTTTGAAAGAATTTTTAATAGCTATTTTACACCATAATGTTGATGGGGACATCACACCAAGACACGGAAGCCGATATCACCGAGAGAAGATCCCGATTTATATTCCCGCCTCACGGGCGAACAAGAGAAAGTAAAATATCCCAACAAAGTGAGATATCTACTCTTCCTCTCAACAAGCATTAGGATCAATCAAGGAACCTACAAACAATAGCAAATACACCGCAAAACAAGAAAGACATGAGATTTACGTAGTTCGCAAAATTATCTACGCCCACTGAGGGGGTGAGGGAGATTTGACTATAGAGAACAACCGACGACTACAATCCACAAGCTCGCTCTCAAAGAAAAAGCTTTGATTTTTACCCAAGAGAAATTGACCTCTCTCTTGTAAAATCTCTCCAAGCTCTCTCTAGCAGCCAAACCCTAGTTTTTTCTCCCACAAATTCACTTTTCTCCACACCAATAACCCTAAGTTTTAGTTCTTTATTTATAGGAGAATAAAGAACTATTTCGCTAAGTTTGGCGATGTGGGACTAAAATAATTTGTTTTTTGTTTCTTTGCGAGGAGAAAGCTGCCATGGTTTATGGGCTTATGCACCCACGTGGGTGGGCCCCATGTTCACAATTCTCCACCTCGTACATCATTTGATAAACCTTAAATTTTGGGCCGAACACCGGAAGAACACCGCGAACATTACTAGAGATCTTCATCGGCCAAACCGGGCCAATCGAATTGCGCCACTATCTGGCTGGTACAATACGTACCCTCCACGGGATCAAGCTAGTAGTTACGCAATTCTCCATATAATCTCCATCTCACCCCCATCACACCAGAAGATGCCCTCTTAGGCGGATCAACCACAGTGATATGAAGCAAGTCTAAGCAATGCTTAAACTTTCTTTATTCCACAGTTAACATGTCCGCTGGATTCTCATTCGTGTACCTTCATGAGAGAAATATCGCTTTCCTATGACATCCCGCACTAAATGATACCGACATCCATATGCTTGGTAATGCATGATGAACTTGATTCTTCGCCAAGTGAATCGTGACTGCGGATACGCACCACAAGTTCACGCTTCCCGCCAATCCCCAAATCATCTAGAAGACCTCACAACCACAATAAGCTCTTCACTTCTCCGCCATGGCCATGTACTCTACCAGTAGAAAGTGCCATCAGAGCTCGCAACATCGACGCCAACTAACCGAGCCCCATGTATCCCTAATACATAAACCGAGTAGATCGCTGCCTATCTAGATCGCCGCATAATCGAGTCCACAAACCCATCAACTGACATGTTTCTCCACCAAAACACGTATTCGTGATCAACGGTACCCTTTAAGTACTCCAGACCCACTTCACGCTTCCCAAGCATGCTCTTTTCTGATTCGCCATGAATCACCGATCACACCGATCGCCGGGAAATATCCGGGCGTGGACACACCATTGCGCATTAAGCCGCTAACCGCAGACTAGCATAGGAACACGCCCATATGCGCTTCTTTCGCTATTGTAGGCATTGAAAATACTTACAAGATCCCGAAACCAACTCGTATGGAAGTCGGCGAATGACAACCCACCGATAATACGACGCCGAGACACCTAATCCGACGGCAAAACCCACGGCCACAAGCACGGGCGAACCCGACTTGAATGTATCGATCGGATTCAGATCGCTGAACCTAACAACCAAGAGTTAGTCCCTAATCAAATACGCGACGTAACCTAAGTCCCGAGAAGACCAAGAGTCGTAATAGGCGGACCTAAGCCCGAGACCGAGAAAATGGCTAAACGGCGAAAAATAGCGAACGAACGCGACTTCTACCAACTTGGCCGAAGTTACTTCTACCAAGTGGTCGAAGGGTTTCGCCACCATGGCCGGAAGCCACTCGGCCAACTTGGCCGAGGTGCACGGGCCAAGTGGCCGAAAGTGGCCGAGCCACTTACGCACTCCCTACACTATAAATAGGGGGTTTCTCATTTCGAGGTTGGACCGCCGTGGTTTGACTTCACCGGATTTTGGGATTTTCTCAAGAATTTCGCGAGATCTACGAAGTCGTTGTTGCAACGCTCCAAGCACCGCGCATCACAAGTTCGGCCTACGCCGATACTCAATCGCAGGTAAGCGAATTCGGTCGGCTACGTAATAGCGCTATGATTTTTCCTAGTAGATCTCACCCGCCCTACCTCTCCTTCAGGAGCGATCCCCGGCGCATCCTCTCCTTCGTGAGTGTGATCCCCTTAGGCGCTTCATTTCCTTCGCGGAACGAGCCCCTACGCCTCAGAAGTTCAACCCGTTTCCACCGATCGAATTGCCGTGGTCCACGGAAGATTCTCAGAGGCGCAAAATTGCTTATGCATTCTAACAAGACTCGCGGACGGGTTAACAACCGACACCCATCCGACAAACGCCGGCGATTGACTATGCCGCAAAACGATCACGCGAGCCACATGAAGTGAGCCGGCGATGCATACAAGCCAACGAGGTTGCATAAATGTGGGATAAATCCAACAACAAAGCTTCAAAATCAATAAGATTCGACGGCGAGATTTATTGATTCAACGCCAACGATCGATCCAAACGACGACAAGACAAGGATCACCGCCACCTAACCTCACAACGCTGATTGAACCAACCGAATCGAAGAAAGAAATGAATCGACACGGACTTAGGACCACAACGACAAGATCGGTGACAAAACGCCGCTAAAAGTCCTAAACCAACCAAACGGAGCCAAACGGCGTCAATAAACTCGACACCGCTTATGTCCGCCATTGGCCGGACACCAAATGATGTCGCCAATGGCCGACACCAACCATTTGGTGTCCGCCGCCGTAACCCCTCTCTTTGGTCATTTGCCTATAAATAGGCCGAGGGGTGTGCTCAGCCGGTTGATTTTCTCGATATTGGAAAGAGAGCTCGCGAGATCTACGAAGTCGCCGATGCACCGCACCGGGCGAAAGCACGAAGTTCGGGCCGACGCTAGGTCCATAATCGCAAGGTGTTTAACCGGTCAGACTACGATTACCCTTCGGGATAGCGCCGGATTTCTCCTTGTAGATCTCACCGCCCGCGCATCCTCTCCTTCGCGGAGTGCGATCCGCAGCGCATCCTCTCCTTCGCGGAGCGATCCCCTTAGGCGCCTTCCTTCGTGAAACGAGCCCCTCTAATCCTCAGAGTTCCGTAATCCGGTTTGTACCAGATCTGAATTGCGCCGGTGGTCCACTGATGAATAAAAGTCCCCAGCGAAGAACCCACACAAGCCGGTGATCCCGTGATAATAGAGATCCGAAGCTTGTTCATTCAGAAGAAGTTGTAATCTTTTGTTTTCATTGTAAGCCTTAAATAAAAGGCAAATTTCTTTTGTTTGAATTTTGTTGTAGGCCAACGGCCGTGAAACAAGTTCAAATAGCAATGAATAACAAACCAACTTTCCTCACAACAAGCCGGGCGACCACAAGAGCCAACGGCTTCAACAAAGAAGCCGCCGCAGAACCGCGGATCCGTGATCCCCGTGATAGAAGAGATTGAGTTCGAAGTTCGACCAAAAGAAGTACGAGGAGTACCTCTTCCGGCCCGCATCCAGCTTCCTCAAGAAGTCCAAGATGGTCTCACGCAAGGAAGACCCAATCGCCTCGGATGCGGAGGCGAAAGTCCACCACCACCGCCAAGATTGCATAACGGTTCCTCGGCCGCAAAACGCCAAATTTTTTTATCTCCTCAGAGGTAGTTCCCGCCAATGGCGCTGACTCTCTAAGAGAGCCCGCCGAGGCGACGCTGCCCGCTAAACAATTAGCCTGTAAAAGAATCAATGGACGGGTCCGCTATGAGGCGGATCTAAGGTCTAAGTTGACTCGTAGACTGAAATTGATCGTGAGCCGATTCCTACAAGCCGGCGATAAATGAATGGGTCCGAAGTCAAACGGAACCGCTCTACACTTCGTGAGCGATCCGGAAGCGCCGCGACGCCCTCGCTAGCACGCTTTGGTGCAACAAGCCCGCGAAGTTGAAGAAGGAGGCGCCAAGAAATCATCAACAAGTCGGCTAGTTTGAAGCCCAAGTCCGCCGCTGCTTCAACTCCGATGGACTCGCATCCGAACCTCACCGCAAAGAAGCTAACTCTTGCTCCCCGTGCTCAAATCGTAAATTGTGAGCACCTCAACAAAGCCGATCGACGCCAAATTACCTCCGTGTCTACATCAAAACTCGGGCGGCCAACTCGCCACAACCGCAGCTTACCGCCAAGGATTGCCTCGTCCGCTAAAGGAATCGCTGGTCACTCCTAATACAGGGGTCGCACTCCACAAAGACAAGAGGATTCCTACAACCGCGATACCGGACTCGAAAGTCGGTTCGAGTCCGCCGAGGCTTCACGCCACACCGGCGAAAGTCAAGGCGGTTACCTTCGCAGTTTTATGAAACAAATCGCCCTGAAGGAGACGCTTATCCGACGACGAGCGAGCTTATACCCGAGAGGTTGTGCCAACATAAGGAAGATTGCTCCCGACTCATGTCGACGAAGTTATACCACCGCGACCGGGTACGAAGAAATCTCAAGAGGTTCCCCAAGCCAACATAGTCATGCTTATGCTCCAAGCTTATCAAAACAAGGTCTCTGAGTGCAATTGTTGTCAAGAAGCTCCGTAAAGGGTATCGCCTTCCAGACTCACCACGAAACGCCAAGACCTAGGTCAAGGCGATTCGCAGAAGATCGCACCTCGAGCCAATGAGTTGCCAGGTCACTAACAATATGACCGGGAAGGAACCGCTGCCGCGCTTATTCCTAGCGATCGCAACGTTAACTCGCTTATGTCCGAGACTATTCGACGGTCCAATTATGACAAGCTTTTGAGAGGACTACCTTCGAGGATGAAGTATCGACGCTAGGTCGGCAATGGCATCCCACAACAGCCTCTAGTGAGGGACAACCCCAAAGGCGCTCATGATTAGTGCGGATCAAATGGCCAAGATGCTAGATGAAGCCTTAGCCAAGCGTAAGGAGAACTTCAAACCGAGATGGATATGGCCATAACAGATGAAGGAGCTCCATGATCAATGATCCAAGCCTTGACGAAAACCAAGGTGAACCGAAAGTGGTCGATCGACGCTGATCAAACAGATAGATATTACACGGATGAAGGCTAACAACAGACGCCAATCACCCCCATAACGCAAAATATCGGGGTGAACCGAAAATGCTAGGGTAATACACGCCCATGAGAGCAAAGATGAGACCTCGAGCAAAATCAACTCTTTGATTTCCGCCAAGAGGTGAAGAAAACCGCATCCCTTGCCCATACCCTAGAGAGTGGGAATCAATCCCATACCCGAAAGTTTAACTTAATAAACTTCACGCCATTTGACGGAAGGGTTCACCAACTCAACACCTTATATACTTCAAGTCCCACTTAGGGGTAATATCCCAAACGAGCCCCGATGGTTCTGGCCATTCGTTGGTACTTTCGCTGGGCCGCCTTCGATTGGTACCGCCGCCTCGCCGTGGAGCATTCACAAACTGAACGACATGGAGTCTAGCTTCCTCACCACTTCGACGACGATACCGGCATCGACGACATTGTTCGACGAGAAGCAAAAGGACGGAGAAACAAGGACGCTTCACAAACGATTCCATAACAAAGCAATGAATTGTCGGATCCCATCACGAGGAGTTTATTCTCCAAACCGCCACAATAATTTGTCCTGGATGTGCTTGAAGCAATGGGGACAGCACCATCTATAACGTGGAAGGACTTGAAGGTTCGTGGAGAGCAAGCCGAAAGGTTCCTTAAGAGGAAGAAAGGTAAAGAGGCCGCCGGCAACAAACACCTAACAAACGTAATTTTGCGCCACGGCAGGCGCCAGCCAAGTCCGCTGACGCCAATCAAACGCTCGAACCGCAACCACAACAACAGCCGCAATAAAGATACACCATTACAAAGAATCGCAACCCAACAAGCCTAAAATCAAACCCGCCGGTTCGAGGTTTCCCAAGACTTACTCGCTCAAAGACTAAGAGGTTCCGCATCTTCAAATACCTTCGAGAACAATAAGATCCAGCTGCCCCCAATTGTGAACCAAGAGGAGGCAAAAGGGTTACGATCCTGGCATCGCGCTACCACGCTGCATGTACATCATCCTACAAAGTTCTACTACCATCTCAAGGACAAGATTCAAGCCTTGATCGATGTTGAGTCATTACTCCAAAACCCTCTAAAGAAAAGAAGGTGGGAGAAAATGCGGCTCCATTAGCTTCGGATCGCCCATTGGATTGGTTTCAACCGACGCCAGCCAGAAGGTAGGAATGAAGATGGTAATGAGGATCCTCACCGCAACGGAGAAGGACTCAGATCACACACCCATCGCGAAACGGAGAAATTCTTTTGGGTCCACCCCGACTCATCGAAGACAATCAATGGGCTTCTTCGCCAAGAAGAAGTCCAAGGAAAAGGCAACTATGCCATGCCGCTCGCAATTCCGTAGAAGGACGATGAAGAAGTGGCGACTTCTTCCGATTTTCTCAAGAAGAGCATGAAGTCTTTGCCACAAGGAGTGGACACTAATACGCCAAGTATCCGGAGACTCCAAATCCTAACGCCAAGATTGCCGAACCGTGGCCAACGCCCTCTCACTCGCAAGCGCAGAAAGTACAACAATAGATACCGTTAAAGAAAAAGCAACAAGCAAAGGAGAAGTGTTCTCTGTGTCCGAGCTCAACTCCGGCAAATTCCGATTCAATCGCCTGACAGAGGGATAGACCGAACATCGAAGCTCTCCATACCGCCATGTCATGGCCCAACCGCAAACATCCCGCTAGAATAACTCTCTACGAAGGTTCGATTGTCGAAAGAGACCCGAAGCTTTACAAGAGGCTCTAGCCGATTCTCAAGTGTTCTCGCCGATTAAGCCGACCGAAGAATCTACGAATAAAGGTAACCGGAAGCTAAGCACTTTCCCTCAGACGCTTTACGGGAGGATATGCACGAAGAACTCAACCATGATAGGCCACCGTGATTTTGTGGTATATCGCTCCATAACCGATCCAAGTTGATCCGGTTCCACTGCGGAGTATCATGCCCTCGCGACATGTAATGTACCGCATTCCCGCGCAATAAACCGGCCCACAGTATAATAATTTACGGATTTAACACCACGACCTACCACTTGGTAAAATCCGGATTAAATGCCGATGGGGACTTGAAGTCCCGTCACTTGCATGTGATCGATGCAGACTTCCTATAACCTATTGTTGGGTTGACCTTGGATCCACAAGAACGCTATAGTCCCTCCACTTCTTCATCGCTGTCAAAATATGTAGACACAAATAATGAAGTTAAGATCTGGTCGGATAAGCGTACCGCTTAAAGGAATGGAGAATTATTTCATGGACTCCTCCTTACGCAATGAACTGACATCAACCATCGCCCAAGGCACTGACACGTAAGAAGCCGATACCGGCCCGCTTAATTACGATGGTGGTTTTGTTATTAATAACATTATACCGTGAATCAATCTTGACGATGGAGAATCGCCGATGAAGGTTGTAATTGGCAACTTGCCGACGAAGTTAATAAAAATGATTTAGAGTATCCTTTGTCTTTGACCATGTGATAAAGTGGTTATATGGTGATCCCGCTACACTTGCCAACTCGTCATCTTGCATTGCACTCGGCAGCCAGATTCCTTCGATGACACTCGCCATCCCCGGAAGATCAAGTGGTGAAAAATACTTGGTATACGGAAGAGGTGACGCAGTTCCATTGCACACTCACTTCTTGGAGGAAGACACAAACGATGACGGCCCTATATTCCACAAGTTCAGATATAGTCCGGAAACACTGGATATCATGAAGAAGTGGGGGTACGACTTGGCACAAGGAGAATGTCTCTGTTTTGGAAGAGGTCCTCGAGTCCCGCCCAAAGCCGCCTACGTCCCGAAAGGGAAACCTGATGATTATTACGATTCGTGAGAGGACTAGGATACACATCCTCTTCGAAGACGAAAGTGTTGTTGGCTAGTCAACAATCAATCCCCAAGTCGGAGATGGACATTCATCCGACTCGCCAAGATGGGATTCGGCGTTAGCACGGCGGAAATGTTCAAAGGCTTAATGTCGAATATGACAACCGCCGATCCCGCCACTTTGAGGATGATGAAGATATGCCAACATGGGAAGACCTATGGGTTCATCAACTCAAGGAGCAGCTGGGACGATTCAACAAAGAGAACCACCCACTCAAGGACGAGGTAGTCCAAGTCAATATGGGTGACTAAGAAAACCCTAAGCTCATAAATATCGGGTAGTCTTCCTGAAGAAAAGAAAGAGTTGATCGCTTCTAATTAAAGAATATATCGACGATTTGCCCGAGCTACTAAGATATGCCGACTCGACTTAATGTGGCTTACACATCACCAACATAAGAGTGGATGTCAAACCCGCCAAACAACCACAAAGACGGTTTCGGCCCACGCCTCTTGACGAATTGTCGATGAGGTAAAGAAATTGATAGAATCGGGTTCATCAAGGAAATTCAACATCCGTGATTGGGTGGCTAATATAGTCCCTGGCCATGAAGAAGAACGTTCATTAGGATCGTGGTCGCATCAGAGACCTAAACGCCGCTGTCCGGAGGATGATTTCCTCGCCAATCACCGACGCCATAGTTGACAATACATGTGGATTCGAGAGATGTCCTTATGGATGGCTTTTCGGGTATAATCAAATCAAGATGCACCCCGATGACGCCAAACACACAGCCGCTCGTAACTTCCATCGATATTTTGCTACACGGTCATGCCGCTCGCTTAAAGAACGCCACGCATCAGCCGAAAGCAATGACAAGGATCTTCCAAGACCACCTCCCGAAAACGCCGAAAGTGCTATGTTGATGACTTGGTCGCGAAAAGCCGGATAAACGAGATCACGCCAAAGATCTCGTATCGTTGTTTGAGCTCATGCGAGCCCACCAGCTAAAGATGAACCCGCCAAATCCTTCCTCGATGTCCAATGGCAAGTTCCTCGGCTTTGTCGCTACTAATAAAGGATCCATGTCAATCCCGACAAAGTAAAGGTAATTCAAGAACCGCAACCTCCAAGAAACTGAGAGAACTAGGTTATAAGGGCGATTGGCATATATCCCAAGGCTCATATCAAACCTATCCGGGAAGTGCCAACCATTTTCTAAGTTGAACAAGAAGGGCGATCATTCATTTGGGATGACGCTTTGCCAAAAGGCATTTGAAGAGATCAAGTCGATTCTAAACCTCCCGCTCTTGTTGCACCGCTGGGTCGGAAAACCGCTTCGATTTACATCAAGGCAACGGATCACTCGCTGAGTGCCTTTTTACTACAGACGATGACGGCCACGCAATCAGCAAGATATTACTTGAGCCAACACTAGTCGGTGCGGAGTCTCGATACCCAATGGTCGGTGAAGCAAGGTTTTGCATTAGTGTTCGCGATTCGTAAAATGCGCGACTATTTAGCCTGATGCATAATTTATGTTATCTCTAACGTAAACCGTCCGAATATTTATGACCCAAACATTTCAATGAGTTGGCGCTTGGAAAATGGGCTTTGCTCTTGTCTCAATACGACTGCACTTCAAACAAATGTAAGTCACCAAAGGGCGTGCAATTTGGCATCTCTTTGCCAACCCGACTACGTGATGCAGCTTGAGTTGTATGATGGTCTTCCGATGAAATCCATGAAGCTAATACTACAACACACCAACAAATATGGCGGTTGTATTTTGACGGAGCTTCTCGAAGCTACCAACGTGGCAAGTCCCGGATGTTCTAAGATTTCGCCGAGTCGGGTTGTCTTAGTTTCCCGAAATCATGTCATGCCCCGTGGCTTATTCACTCACCGAACCGTTTCTAATAACGAGCTGAATACAATGCACTACTTATTGGACTTAGCTTCACCAAAGAGCCGGGTTGAATATCTCAAGCATACGGCGCACAATCGAGTAGTGCAGATCCGTGGAGACTACGGTTAGAAACCCGACCGTTCCCTATCATCGTGGCCATTGAAATGGCGTGCTCCTTTGAAGAATTCTTCATTGAGTATATCCCGCTTCTTCAGAATTTACGCAGATGCATTGGTCAAGTAGCGTTGTCGCTAACAACCTTCCGAGACCGAAAGCAACTAGTTACGGTCGACTCATCAACTCTTCGCACTAATATATAATGGGATGCAAGAAGATGAAGGGTAATTACCAAAGAGGTACATGCAACCCAAACCAAATTGGAGCCCCGAGATTCGCTTTCCTATCATCGACCACGCCTTGCACGGTATTCTCAAAAACGTAGGGGAGAGAGTCAATCCCCAAACAGCTCCTGCATTCTTTACCTACGTAGACCCGATGTTATATCGCCGAGGGTACGACGGTCTTTTGTTCGATGCCTTTCAAACAAAGAGGCGTAAGAGGTCCTTCGAAGCACACGAAGGTGAATGCGCGATCACCGGGTCCCAAACTCTACGATCGAATCGAGAATGGGCTACTTTGGCCCACAATGATTAATGATGCGCCGAGCACGCCAGAATGCCACGCTGTCAAATTCACGCTAATTATATGCACCAAATTAGAGAGTACAGATCCTTCGCCATATCCCGCCATTTGAGACACGGGAATGGACGCTAGGTCCCATTTTTCCTCCGTCCCAAGGGAGATCGGTTTATTCTAGCGATCACCGACTACTTCCAAGTGGGTCAAGCAACTCAAAAGAAGTTAAGGCGAAACCGCCGCCAAATTTATCAAACACTATGTCATCTATCGACATGGTGTCCCGAGACGGATCGCATGACAACGGTCCCCTAATTTATCGAATTCCTTTATCGTTTTATAAAGTTCAAGATACAAGATGTCTCATCGACAAGATATAATCCAAAGAAGAAATGGATTAGCCGAGGCATTCAATAAGACGATTATCAAGATTTTGTCAAGCTTGTGAAGAATAACAAGCGAGACGGGATGATAAACTCGAGAAGCACTCGCATATCGCGACAACGGCACGCACGCCAATCGGAGCCGCCCCGCATCGGTTTACGTGTGAAGCAATTCTCCGCTAGAAATCCAGATTCGCCACTTCGCCGCTTTGCAATGTAGATGACGATCAAGAACAACATCAAAACGCCTCAAGAGCTTGAGATGTTAGATGAGAAGCACCTGAGGCTCAACAATGTATTGAGTTCTATCAAGCTAGAATGTCGAGGGCTTTCAACAAGAAAGTTCGACAGAGAACCTTTAAGGAGGGAGATCTCGCCCTCGCCGCTAGGCGGTCGATAATTCTCAACTCCAAGAAGAAAGGTAAATTTGAACCCAATGGGAAGGACCGCTTATATAGACAGCCTATTCAAACGGTGCATACCTTATCACACGTATGGCGACCGCAATTAATGCCAATAAACGGAAGTTTCAAAAGTATTATCCTTAGTACATTCAGATAACCCGCTTTGATGGGAAGTTCCTCGAGAATATCTCACTCATTTTCATGAGGATAACCCTAAGTTATTGTGTTTTCCTCCAAGATTCTCTCACCGACAATTCATTGACGGTGGGCCCACTAAAAATCTCCCCGTCCAACCACTGAAAATCCCTCTCATTTCTTCCACAAATGAGAGGTCCACTTTCAAATTCTCGTTAGCAATCCTACAAAAGCTTAAAGCTATCCCGACTCCTTTCAAGAGTCTCGAGTGGAGACCCCGCCTAGTCCACCTTCTGAAATAGAATACATTCTTCCTTTCCCACATTTTACCTAGAGATAGAATACATTCCTTCCGTAGCAAGAGATAGAATACATTCTTCCTCTCTTGTCTTAGATTCTCTGGAGTGGAGATCCCACTTTAGTTTCATCTTTCAAGATTCTCAAAATGGAGATCCCATTTTTAGTCTCTTTCACCGGAAACAGACAAAAATCCTTCCTTTCCAACACCCTAGATAGGAGACAAGATCCTCCTTCCTCTCCATCAATAAGAGATAGGATACAAACCTTCCTCTCTTGTTCATCCCTACCCTGAGATAGGAGACAAGATCCTCCTTCCTCTCCACCGGCAAGAGATAGGATACAAACCTTCCTCTCTTGTTCATCTCTACCCTGAGATAGAGACAAGATCCTCCTTCCTCTCCACCTTCTGAAATAGAATACATTCTTCCTTTCCCACCTCAATCAATCTTATTCCTCGCTCAGCCGTTCCCACCAAAAGAAGGCACCAAGGTTCATCTTGGGGAATTTGATCCCTAATCCTAAGTAGATAGTCGACGCTTAACACGCCGTCGGGTTAGTCTTCCCGTGAAAAGACGGCTTCACGTGATTCAACATCGTAGCATTAAGTCTAAGAGAGTTTCATTCTTTTAGCACAACGCTGTGTGTAGAACGGATTTAGATAATCTACATGCTAGCCCAACTCAAACGTAGCTGCGGCTCATCAAACCCGCTGAAGGCCGGGGTTAGCTAATAACCCTAAAGCCAACGCCAACACGCTAGTCGGCTTAGTCTTTTTCCGATTGAAGAAGACACCGAGTTTGATTCTCGGTATTTTATCCCGGCCTAAGAAGGATAAAGCCAACGCCAACACGCTGCCGTTTAGTCTTTTTCCGATTGAAGAAGACACCGAGTTTGATTCGGGTATTTCATCCCAAGCCTAAGAAGGATGAGTCTACGCTGCAACACGCTGTCGGTGGTCTTTGTCCGTAAAGAGTAAGAAGCCTACGATTCAACATCGTAGCATTAAGTCTAAGAGAGTTTCATTCTTTTAGCACAACGCCACGCAGGAACGGATCCGTGATAGTCCGCGACGCCAGCCCAACTCAAACGGTAGTTGGTAAAGGCTAATCAAACCCGTTGAGGGGTTTAGCCATAACCCTCGAGCCGATGCCTAACATGCACGCCGCTGGTCTCACATCCGTAAAAGAAGACAAAGTCTATGTATTCAACATAGCACCAAGTCTAAGAGAATTTTATTTTAGCTAACGCCACGCAAGGAACGGATTTAGATAATCTGCACCAGCCCGTTCAAACGGTAATCGTAAAGGCTTATCAAACTGCTGACGGCCGAGGGTTTGCCAAAATCCTATAAGTATTATGGTTAATTATTTCTTTTAAATAAAAGAATCATAATAAAGCATAAAAGAGGACAAAAATATGTTTTATTGATAAAAGACCGGTTACACAAGTTCTCTAAACGTCAAATTTGTGACAAAGAAATTTGCCGCTTAACTCGATACTTTATTGAGGAAAGCTTGTTGAGTTCTTCCAAGCTCGCCCCGAAGTCTCCTCGCCGCTATTAAGGGTCTTCGGTCTCCTCCTCGACTTCACCGCCTTCTCGCTGAAAACTCAAGCTTCTGACATGACGCAAGAGTCTCCTCCTTGTTGGCCTTCGCCGCCTTCAAAATGATCGACTCCTCGCCGCTTGAAGTTCCTGCTCGAGTTCTACTATTCTCGCTTCCAAAGAAATGGACACAAGACTGAAAATGTCCCACCGAAGACGGCTTCAATACATAGCCCAAAAGATGTACTCGGCCTGCCGTGATCTGAACTTCGAACCCAAGAATAACGCCAGCATCACGCCAAGCCGTCAGCGAGCTCTCTCGCCTCTATATACGAGGAGCTCCGCGCCTCAAAGTCTTGCACTTTGAGCTTAACCTCCAAATGATCGAGATTGTCCGATGGTCCGGGCCAACTCAATAACCCGCATCTCGCATCGTGGTTACCCTAGGATCAAGGAATGGTCGGAATCGACGGAGAGAAAGCCTAGTACCGAGGAGTGTGTCTATCACTATGGCTAAATAGGAGAAGAACGAGCTTATTTCCACTCGATAATCACCGAGATGGATCGCCGCCGACATCAAAGCTCTCACTAAGTCGCGGAAGAGTCGCTATAGACCCCGCAAAAGGAAGAAAAGGATTAAAACTCCCTAACAAAAAAAATCGACATGAGTATTGGCGCTGAATGGTTCATACCGTGATAGGTAGCTCCTTGCCCTAATGGAACCGCTGGCAAAGAAGCAGCCGGTGGCGATCGACAGCCTCACCAAGATTCTCACCGCAGTCCGACATATCGACGGTTACTGAAGTTGACTCGAAGAATAGGTGCTCAATGTCACCGGACTAGTCTCTATTATCAAGCCGAGAGACATTTTTAATTATAGACGCATTAGTCAAAATTGAATAGTCCTATGATTATCGTGAAGGAGATTTATACCTTCAAAGAAATCAACCTCGATATCCCTAGGAATTTCTAGCTCGTGCACAAAGATCGCCGTGAAGAGGAACGCCTCGGTAAATCACGATCAAATCCTCAAAGTCCTCCATCGAAAAAGCCGACACAAGAGCGTGAAGTATAGTGTGAGTTGCAGGAAACAAATTTCGTCTTTGCAAGTTGTCGGCCCGTAAGAAAACTACCAAGCAGTTAGATGTACCCGATTCTCCGATCCAGTCCTATGTTGGTATTTTCGTGCTCTCCGCCATAGTTCAGTACTTGCCCCACCTAAACTAGACTCGCAAGGTCGAAGAGAAGGAACTATGGATATTTATAACAATCCCATGTGATCTAATCCTCTTTGAATAAGGAGTCCATTTGGCGATGGTAGGAATTTAATTGGAGCCCAATTGATATCTAAAAGGAATCCACATCAGCCCAATAATTTATCCATCCTCTTTCCTAAATATTTGGAAAGATTTTGGAGATGTTACCCTACTCAATATTCTCCCACATCGACGCCAATCAACGCCGCTTAATCCTACTCCAATCGTGAATACAGTATAAACCGCTTCCTAATTTGTCAGAAGTTCCTAAGAATATTTCCATTCTTAGGATAACTCGATCGTAGGATTGCATCGACACCGATCAACGCCGTCAATCCTACTCCAATCAGAATACGTAGTATAAACCGCTTCCTAATTTGTCGGAAGTTCCTAAGAATATTTCCATAAAAGTATTCTTAGGATAACTCGATCGTACGATTGCATCGACATCAACGCTGCCGCCTAATCCTACTCCAACTAGGAATACGAGTATAAACCGCTTCCTAATTTGTCGAGAAGTTCCTAAGAATATTTCCATTCTTAGGATAACTCGATCGTATGATCACATCGACGATCGACGACGCTTCAATCCTACTCCTAATAGACTACGAGTATAAACTATTTCCCATTCTTAACGAAGTTCCGGAGAATATTACCATATTCTTAAGGATAACTCGATAACCCTCAATTTCTCCCATCCGTGGAACCTCAAAGAGGAATAAGTTGATGAATTCGACAAGGCTTATATTGACGGACAACGGTTCTACCTTGAAAGAACTCCTCCCATCAGATTAATGCCGATTCGGTAGGCCGCCGCCGAAGGCCCGCCGGTTAACAGCTTGGAATTGGAATAAATTCCAAAAAATTCCTCCCATCGTGGACAATTGTACCGGACAAGGAGTAATACAAGAGCGACGCTAACTAACGCCAAGGATTCATCGATCAACAGTTCGATCCACGAAGATCGCGACGCCGTCAACGCACGCACTCACGAAAAGGCTAAAATCCATATAGTTTGATGCCAATTAACGGGCCGCAGTTGAAGGTTTCCATCAATCTGAGGAATCTCGGCGGTCAATTGGACGACATTCACCAACACGAAGTCAACAACAAATGAACTCAATTAACTACATTTTGAAATTTAACAAACGGTCAAGCAATAAATGCGCATCGGATTTCTGCATCCTACACCGGACAACCGAGAGGATTGAAGAATCAAAATGTCGAGGCTATTCTCAAGAAGAAATTCATCAATCGACTTCGTCAAGATCTCAACAACGGTCGACAAAAATGTAGTATCGTAATACCTTCAAAGAATCCTACAAAGCACCGGAACGATCAAGGGAGTGGAGAGATCAAACGCCAAGGTCATTCATAAATCCTATCACGCCAACTAAAGGGTGAAGGGTTCATCACGCCCAAAGCATCCCGCACTCATCAAGAATCGACCGAGATGGAGGGGTATCCAGAGGCTTAAAATTGCTTATCAAGATTCTAACGACTCGCGGACGGTGGGTTAACAACCGACCCATCCACCCATCCGGGCGATTGACTATGCCGCGAAAACGCATCACGGTTTCCACGAGCACATGAAGTGAGCCGGCGATGCATACAAGCCAACGAGGTTGCATAAATGTAGGATAAATCCAACAACAAAGCTTCAAAATCAATAAGATTCGACTGCAGATTGATTGATTCAACGCCAACGACCGATCCAAACGACGACAAGACAAGGATCACGTCACCTAACCCGCCAACGCTGATTGAACCAACCGAATTCGAAGTCAAAAAGAAATGAATCGGACACGACTTAGGACGACAATGACAAGATCGAGACAAAACGCCGCTAAAAGTCCGAAACCAACCAAACGGAGCCAAACGGCGTCAAGGTTAAAACCCTGACACCGCTTTGGTGTCTCCGCCGTAACCCCCCTCCTCTTTGGTCATTTGCCTATAAATAGGCCGAGGGGTGCTCAGCCGGGTTGGATTTTCTCGATATTGAAGAGAGCTCTCGCGAGATCTACGAGTCGCCGACGCACGCCTCGCACCGGCGAAAGCACGAAGTTCACCGACGTAGGGTCCATAATCGCAAGAAAATCCGAAGTCGATACGCAGATACCTTCTGGGATAGCGCCGGATTTCTCCTTGTAGATCTCACCCGCCCCGCCATCCTCTCCTTCGTGAGCGCATCCTCTTAGGCATTTCGCTTCCTTCGCGGAAACGAGCCCTCTACGCCTCAGAAGTTCCGTAATCCGGTTTCTACCAGATCAATTGCTACCGTCCACGGACATCTAATAAAAGTCCCCGCGATAGGCTAAGAACCCACACAAGCCAGGATCCCGTGATAATAGAGATCCGAAGGCTTGTTCATTCAGAAGAAGTTGTAATCTTTGTTTTC
The DNA here is from genome assembly GCA_012295165.1 of Asparagus setaceus. Classification (NCBI taxonomy): domain Eukaryota; kingdom Viridiplantae; phylum Streptophyta; class Magnoliopsida; order Asparagales; family Asparagaceae; genus Asparagus; species Asparagus setaceus. The sequence goes on along the minus strand of CM022706.1, from coordinate 39,495,402 downwards.
ATTGTAAGCCTTAAATAAAAGGCAAATTTTCTTTTGTTTGAATTTTGTTGTAGGCCAACGGCCGTGAAACAAGTTCAAATAGCAATGAATAACAAACCAACTTTCCCCGCAATGTGATTCAAGTCCCTAAGACAGCGAAGAACCCACACAAGCTTAGGATCCCGTGATAATAGAGATCCGAGCGCTTGTTCAGAAAAGTTATAATTTTTCATTTTCATTGTACTCCTTAAAATAAAAGGCAATTTTTCTTTGTTTGAATTTTGTTGTAGGCCCAAGAAGCTATAAGCAAGTTCAAATAACAATGAATAACAAAGCAACTTTCCCCGCCAACAAGCCGGGCGACCACAAGTGGGAGCCACCGCCTCGACGAGGTCGCCGCCGCAGTACCGCGATTCCTATCCCTGGAGGAAGAGGTCGAGTTCGAGTTCGACCAGAGAAGTTCGAGGAGTACCTGTCCTCACCCTCTTCCGCATCAGGGCCTCGCCTCCAAGAAGTTCTCCGCTGCAAGAAGAGAACCCGAGGGCCTCCTGTAGAGCCCCGTAACGGCGAAGTCCAACTCACGCCGCAGTAGCAAAAACCCTCGGCGCCTAAAGTCCGTACTACAACGGCGCCGAGATGAACGCCGATGACGCTACCAAGACTTCCAAGCGAAGCTCGCCAAAGGCGACGACAAAGCATGGCGCGAATACGCCAAGGCCGCGGTAATCCATGGATGGGGTCCGCTACGACGCGGATCTAAGATCCGCACTTACGCAGAGGTTCCGTTTCAAGTGATCGACGGTCCATCCAAGCCGCCACCAACGAAAGGGTCCGTGGTCAAACGGAACCGCCCACGCTTCGTGAACGATTCGGCTTAATGCACTTTTGTACGTGCACGAAGCTTAAAAGAAGCTCGGAATTGAAGAAGGAGGTAGTAAAGAAGCCGCTAACATACCACCAGGTTTGGAGGCCCAAATCTAATGGTACTCCAACCCCACCGCAAGCTCAAAGCTAAGATTGCCCACACTCCAGCCTCGCCCCTTTGCCGGCTTCAGGCAAGTAAATTCAAATAAAGTCCAAGTCCGACGGCCAAAGTCAAAGGTGTTCAGATTCAACCGTGGCGGCCGACTCCGCCACCACCACCAAACCAACTATCAAGGATCGCTTGGTCCTTAAAAGAATCACGTCACTCATGTGAGGTCGCACTCCGCCCAACGGCGGAGGAGAAAATTCATACGCCCCACCAAATGGACTAAAGGTCGGTCCGAGTCCGCCGAGACTTCACGCCACATAAGCGAAAAGTCAAGGCGAAGTCACTTTTGGTAATTTCGAAGGAGACGCTGCCTAATGACGACGACGCTATACCCGAGGGATCGTGCCGACATACGCCGCTGCTTTGCATCATGCCGACGAGTCCGACTCATCGCGTGGGTACGAAATCTCGGCGGGCTCCAAACTAACACCGCCATGTTTGTGCTCCAAGCTCATCAAGACAAGGTTTCCTGAGTGCAATTGCCATCGAAACCCCGCAAAGGGTATCGGCCTTCCGCAGGCTTAGCACCAACACGCCGAGACTCCAGGTCAAGGCGACTACAGAAGGATGACATCCCGAGAGGATGAATCGCCGAGGTCACTAATAACATGACCGCAAAGAACCGCCACACGACTATCCCCACGACGCAACTGTTAACTCGCTTAGGTCCGACTATCCGACGGTCCGTAATGACAAACTTCAAAGGGATACCCGCGAGGATGATGCGTCGGATATTGGCTCAAGAATCACTCGATCATACAGATCTAGCTAAGGGAGCCCCTAAGAAACGCTATGATCGCATGCATCAAGTGGCTAAAATGCTAGACGCCGCTGGCTAAACAACGGAAAACTTCAAGAGATGGATTTGGCCATGCAGACGAGAGAAATGCATGACCAACAGATCCAAGCCTTGACAAAACATCGAGGTGAATCGAAGTCACGATCGACGCCGATCAAGATGACAGCCGATTCGCACTGTGAGGAGGCACGAGGATGATAACCCTTCAACCACGCAACCGGGCATAATGTAGATATGGCTACTCATGAGAGCCAGAAGATCAAAGACCTCGAGCAAAATCAACTCCACCGACCGCCAAGAGGTGAAGAAGACAGTATTCCTTGCCCATACCCGAGGGAGTGGGAATCAACCCGCACTGCCTAAGTTTAACTTAATAAACTTCACACCGCTTGATCGGAAGGGTTCCCCGACAAAGACTTGATTTATTTCAAGTCGCACTCTGAAAGTTATTTCCACAATGAGCCCCCGATGGTTCGGTCATTCGCTGGCACCCTTCGTGGAGTGCCGCCGATTGGTACCGCCCCAAATGTGGCAACATCAACAAATTGACGATATGGAGTCCCCGCTTTCCAATTTCTTCGATGATGATACCGGCATCCATCGGAACGCTACTCACCTAAAAGCGTAAGGACGAAACCGTGGATATCTTTGTCAAACGGTTCTAACAAGGCAATGAACCCGGATCCGATAACGCAGGAGTTCATCCTCCAGACCTGCCACAATAACTTGTCGATAGACGTGCTCGAGGCAATGGGAACTGCACCGTCTAACACCTGGAAAGACTTGAAGGTCCGGGGTGAACAAGCCGAAAGGTTCCTCAAGAGGAAAAAGGCTGAAAGAGGCCAGCCGACAGCGGAAGCCCCGAAACGTAACTTTGTCCCACATGGCAAAGGGAAAGAGCGTATCAAGACGGCTATGAACCAAACGCTCCAACTCCAACCCCAAAGAGAGAAGAGAAGAAGCAAAGAATAACAACAACCGCGAACAAGCACAATCACAAAGGGCAACCGGCCACGTAAAACAAGGCCTCAGAGCCAAGATTTCAAGTCCTATTCTTTAGGGACTAATGAGATTCCCGATCTCTTCAAATATCTTGTGGAAAACAATAAGATCAAGCTCCCTCCGATTCGTAATCAAGAGGAAGCAATGAGGACTAATCGACCCAAAATATCACACAGCATCATTGTGTATTCATCACCCCATTAAATCCCGCTTTCGTTCTTAAGGATAAAATCCGTGCTTTAATTAACGTAGGGTCATCACTATGAAGCCATCCAAAGAAAAGAAGGTCTGAGCAAATGCGGGTCCATAAGCTTTGGGTCAAGCACCATTGACATGGTTTGAGCCTAAACCAAGGTCAAAGTCACAATGAAGACGGTGACGATGACCCACATGAGCAACGCCAAAAGGACTTGTATCGTGATAATGGCCCCAAATGGCTAAGTCCTGGATCCACCTGCACTGCCGAAGATGACCACGGTAGCTTCTTCTTCAAGAAAAGTCAAAGCGAAGGGAAAGGCATGCCATGCTACTCGCAATTTGAGGGAGATGACGAACAGTAGTGACGCTCCAAACGGGCCGAAGGGGAACCCGAAGCCCACGCCACCGTGAGCGACACGCAGTACAAATACAAGCTACCTAAGTCCCCAATCTAAATGCCAAGACGGCCGAGCGGGGTACCAACAATTCTCACTCGCTACTGAAAGCCGAACAACAGTGGTCGCTAAAGAAGCCACAAGCAAACGCAAGAAGTTCCCCCGGCAGCCTTGGCTCAATCACCCGATTAGAAGAGACAAACCGAAGCTCCAACTCCCATATCGCTTCACGCTATGGCCCAATTGGCTAATATTCCCGCAAGGATCACTCTTACGAAGCCAAGGCGGTTGTCAAAAGAAACAAGAGAAGCTCCTTCAAGAAGCCCCGGCCGACCGTAAGTCTTCCTCACCCGCATAAGCCGAGTCCGTAAGAGTCGGCCCAACAATGCAACCTTATGGGCTAAACACCTCCCCTACATCACTTTTACAAAGGAGGATATGCGACGCAGGAATTCCAAGCACAATAGGCCGCTATACTTCACCGGGTATATTGGCTCTAGTGAAGTTAACCGATCCAAGTCGATCCTGTTCCGCCAGGAGCATCATGCCCCTTGCGCCATGTATCACCTGAATCCCCGCCAAGAAGCCGGCATCAACAGCACGGGATTCACGGATTTAACACCGTCTCTCTACTTGGTAAAATCCTGATAAAGTGCCAAATGGGGACTTGAAGTCCAAGTCACCCG